>WAAF01003294.1:0-101163 GCA_013400475.1 Tricholaema leucomelas | reverse complement strand
TGGAATGGGCTGCCCAGGGAGGTGGTGGAGTCGCCGTCCCTGGAGCTGTTCAAGGCAGGATTGGACGTGGCACTTGGTGCCATGGTCTAGCCTTGATCTCTGTGGTAACGGGTTGGACTTGATGATCTGTGAGGTCTCTTCCAACCTTGGTGATACTGTGATACTGTGATACTGTGAAATCAGCCTGTGTATGTTCTTGGTGCTTTGCAACACAAGCTTTAGAAAGGAATCTTTTTGCATGTAGTTCAGATTTGGATTCAGGGAAGTGTTCTTTTATGATGCTGAGAATTACCTGGTCTTCTACCTAAATAGAAAATTTGCATGGTGCAGTATTTGAAAGAGATGGCAAAGAAAACCTGCGCTGCTCATTAGTTGTAGCTAGCTGATACCATGAGTAAAAGTGCTTGGAAGTGATTCCCAGCTGAGCTTCAGGTTTATGAAATTCAAATCCTACCGTGCAGTAATGTGACCTTATATTTTCCCTATAGTTGGCAGACAACTACTCAGAATGTATTTTCTATATTTAATCAAGGTAAGTATGATATGCAAACTTAGGTTTTTTTTTAAGAGCTCTTTTAAGAGGAATATTTTGAAATCAAAATGGATACAATCTTCAGCTTAAATTGCTTCACGTGTTTCAGTTTATGTCCTTGCAATTGAAGATAATAGAAGTGGTTTTCGCTGTTTTCTTTTACATTCTCTAAGGAAATATATTATTGGTTTGTAATAGGTACTATAGATAGGTATGAGATTGCCTTGTAAACATGTCTAATTTGATGCACCTCAATGAAGTGCAGATTCCTGTGAGCCAGCTATATTCGCTTTTAACTCTTCCTGTTTATTTCCTATGCATTAGCATTTCTAGTGACAGCCTCATTTGTTGTGCGAATGCCATTAATTCATGTTGCTTTGATTCCCGTGAAACAAGTCTTGCATTAGCATACATATCATCCACTTGCTGTTTGAAGTCAGCTCCCTCATGACTGATTGTAGCAGTCACAAAAAAGGGCTGCAACAGCATTGTTATGCCATGTGGTATTTGATAAAATCTCAAAATAGTACTGTTTATGCATATTACTTTAAGAACAAATCCATACTGGAACTGCTGAAATTTTTCTTCTTTTAGCTTTGCATTCTAGTGCCTGGATATACATTCCAGCACTGCCCATAGGAAAGATTCCTTCTTTTACTTAGTTTTCTGCAGTTTTCTTCAGTGCCTTTCTTACTCTGAAGGGTAATGACAGAGTGATTTGAATTTAGTTTCCCTTAATGCCAATAGACTGTCAAAACTGCTAAGCAGCTGCAACCACCCTATTTTCATTTAGGCAATGTCATCTGTTTTTGATGGTTTTGATAGGAACCTAAATGCCTTGAGTTCCCTCTCTGGCTAGCAGAGAAAAATGATGTTTCTCAGTTGTGACTTAACTCACCAACCTCGGAACTTCTAGAGATATTTTTCTCTCTCTGTGTGTTCATTGCCTAAAATGAGGTGGGATAAGTCAGGACAGCAGAGCTGCAGCGTTTTATTGTAGCTCCTTCTAGTGATTCAGGTAAGAGGTGCTGGGTCTTTGATTTTTTTGCATCCTGAAGTGTGAGATAAGGTTGGTGATTTGAGTCTCTTCAAAATTCCTGTGTGGTGAGTAGGGATAGACAGAACATCAAAGGCATATTTTGTAGACCTTGACTTAGGTCATGTATGAAATGAAAATGATCTACGATCAAAATAAAATTGAACTTTACCTAATATTACTGCCTTGTGTGATGGGTAGCCTGATTTAGTCATGCCTTATTACTGGATGTAGTTGGAAGGAGAAAAGGACTAAGACTAGTACTTTTCTTAATTTGTTGAATAAACATGTAAACAATTTTCTTCTTGGAACAGTGATCAAAAAAGGAAGAATCTCCAAGTTTTGTCCACAAAGGTTCAAACTTAGACTCCAGAGGACTTAGACTCAAACTTAGACTCCAGTGAAAGCTTTCAAAAAATACCCAGTACTAAATCCGGACATATGAATAAAGTGAATAAAGAATCTGATATAAAACCCTATGTAACTCAGAGCAAGGCAGTGTATTTAGAGTAGTAAAATGTTACAGTATCTATATATTGAATTTAATGTAAAAAGAAACAATTGAATTATTTAGTCAGACTGTATTTTGTTTCCCCTCTATGAAACTATATGGCTCATATGTGACTCCAGTGTGTCTCATAGATATGAATCTGTTCTCTATTAGTTGGCAGAAGAACAATTCATAAGCAAGGGACAGACCTCTTTGTTTATAACGAAACTGTTTTGCTGTTTAAAAATATGTTTCTAATTCATCATCTTAATTTGTCTGGCTTACTGTTAACTTTCTATTCTTGTTATACTTTTCTATGCTAGACTGCACAGTACCTTAATTCCCAGTATTTTCTCTGTGTGAATCCACTTACACAGAACAACTGAGGCACCTTTCAATATGTGTTTTAATAAACCAACATAATTTAGCTCTTTAAGCCTCTTACTGCAGAACACATTCTCTCGTGTTCTCAGTTGGTGTTTCTGTATAAGTTCCTCAATTTTCCAAGTATTAAAAAAAAAAATTAACAAAATCCCAGTTCATAATATTAATCATAATTTGTGTGGGTGCCCTACAGAGAGGAACATTAATTCACTGTTCTACTTGTACAGACTAGGAAAGCACTGGCTCTTTCTTGCTGTATTATTGGGACAAGTATGACAAGATGCTCCAATACATTGCCTCATCTCAAACTCTCATGTAGTACCTGTATTCTATCATATAGTATTCCCATCCTCTGTTATACCCTTTTATTCCATAGACAAAAGGGTATAATGTTTGCTTTCAGTAATCCTACCTCTATAACTTTGCATTTGGCTGTATTGAAGCACGTTTTGGTTTACTGGATCCAGGTAATGAATGATTGTGATAACTTGTCAAACAGCCCTGTTCTCATTATTCTTCATGCTTCTATCCATATTCTTGAATTTATACATATTTCTCACTCAAAGATTATGGTAGATCACAATGATCATTGCAGTGGCAAGTATTTTTCTACCATGTTAGTTAATCAGCTTTCAGCCCATTTAGCATGTGCTTTATTGATATTATATAGTCCCAACTTTTAAATTAGTCTTGTGTTACTGAATGAAGTGCTTTACAAAGTCTAAGAAAGGGAATTTTATTGAACAAAGCTGTAATCTTATCAAAATCATGTTAGTATGATGAGAATTATTTTCTATAAATCCATGATGCCTGCCTTTAATTACATTCATATGCTTTACGCTTTATCAATTAAACTTTGTATCAGTTCATTCTTTCTTTTATCTTGGTTGATGTCAAGCTAACCAGTGGTGCTGTTTGTTCTTTAAAAATTAATGACTCATTGGCTTTCTTCTGGAATTTCCTTGCTATTTTAAGATTTATTGAAGAATAATAGATGAGAGATGTCCTCAGTTATTTGGGCTTGTTGATTTGACTGTAATTATCTGTAGCAGATGCTATCTGGTACTCTTCTCAGCTACCAATTCTTAAATTGTGAAATCAGTGTTTGCTAAGTTAAAATGTAAAATATGGAAAGTTGCCATAACTGAAGCTTTGTATTTGCAGTGTTTCTAAAGTCATGAGTCCCTTCAGCATGCCCTATCTTATCTTTTAATGTGATTAAAAATATTAAACAGATATCAGAGACAATCTGTTACCAGAAAGGTCTAAAAGCCTTTCTTATAGTTACATATATAATTGTGAGAAAAATTAAATATGAAAGAAATTTTCACACTTAGAGTTGAAACAGATTTTGTTCTCTGTTAAAAAAAACCTTAAACTGATTCTGTAAGTATGGTACATGATGACTTTAGACCTAAGTTTGTGTAAAAGCAAAACATAACATTTAAAAGTGGCCCTCAGGAATACTAAGATTATAAAATATCAGAGGAATGATTGTGCCTAGACGTATCCGCTGCTGTAACTGCAAGTCTTGCATTGAACACTATATTTTTATGCTGTATTTTTGACAACTATTGGTAAAGAGTTTGTTTATATATGTATATATATATATATATAAAGCTTAAGGCAGAGAGGTACTCTCTGAATTTTCTTTAATGTCGCTGGTGATTTTGAATGATACTGTTGGTCTCTTCTCCCAAGCAACCAGCAACAGAACAAGGGGACATAGTCTCAAGTTGTGCCAGAGAAGGTATAGGCTGGATAGTAGGAGGAAGTTCTTCACAGAGAGAGTGATTTGTCATTGGAATGGGCTGCCCAGAGAGGTGGTGGAGTTGCTGTCCCTGGAAGTGTTCAAAAGACTGGATGAGGCACTTAGTGACAGGATCTAGCTGATTGGATAGGGCTGTGTGATAGGTTGGACTGGATAATCTTAGAGGTCCCTTCCAACCCTGACTGATTCTATGATTCTATTACTCTATTCTATTTGATTACCTAGAATCTGCAGCAGCATTGTCCTAAGTTGCAGTCTCTTTCTGCACAGATTGGCAGATCTATCAATAGAACTCAATTACAGTATGACTTGCATTCACTGACTGTTCACTTATATATGTGTTTGACTTCACTGACAGAAGAGTTAGCTGACAGTGAGTACACTTTGAAAAAAAATATGGCAAATAGTAATGATAAACTGCTACCTCAAATTTCAGAAATGTATGTATCACTGATTTGTATATTAATATCTCCCCTGTTAAGATGAGGTGATAATGTGATAATAATTAGTAAAATGAGCAATAGAAAAGCTCATGATAGAAACAAACTTTTTATAATTGTTATAACCATAGAATCATAGAATCAGTCATGGTTGGAAGGACCACAAGAATCATATAGTCCCTGTCCCTGTGGACAGGGACACCCTACCCTAGATTATTGTATTATTGTTATAGTTGTACAGAGGCAGCTGTTGCTATTGATGGGTTTTTCTGTAAAAAGAGCAGAAGTGTAAGGAAGTAGTTCCGGAACCATCTGTTAATAGAAGTTGTATGTTCAGAGGTTCCCACTGGCAAAAAAAGAGACTTGATTGCGTTAGGGCAGTAAGAATTAAGATATGGATTGTAGTGGTTTGGGTGTTACCCACCCCTGCCACACTTTGCAAATCACCCAGACTAGACTCAGCCGGCTCTGGAAATTGAATGAAGCTTATATTTACAGCTAGCAGAATATACAAGCAGATATTTACAGTATATACAGTTATATACAGAAATATACAAGGTAAAAGGTAATACAGAAACACAACTCCCCTCCCAGAAACCTGAGTCCCCGGGAGGAGTTCCCAACCGCCCTTCCACCTTCTCCCACCCCTCAATCTTACCCGAGACATTGCCTTGTGCCCCAAGGAAGAATGGAGGTTCAGCCAGGAGGGTTAGGAAGCAAGTGGATTAATCAGAGAGATGGAGGGTGAGGTTAGAGAGATATGCAGCCCAGAGCCCAGGCAGTGCCCGAATGCCGAAATCTATGTTTTTACTCTTGTTCTTATACATCTCAGCAAGCCTGTGAGTGAAGTAGACATCACCATTGTTTCCCTTTCACAGCCTGTAATCTAGTTCTTCTCACCTAAACATTCTAGCTAGCTTCAAACTAGCACATGGTGGATTGAAAGTGAAAGGCACATTTAAGAGGGCAAATGAAAGGAAATTTGCCTAGGTGCTTAGATTGCTTTTATGGTCACCAGGCAACAAATAACCTTTAACATTTCTCTCTTTTGTTCTTTACAGCGTCAGATAAAAAGCAATCAATTTTCTGTCTAGGCTGCATGTCTTTTAAATTCCCATAGTCTCTGAAAACAAGCATAGCTTACAGCATGAGAGAAGTATTTTTAGCTATCTAGTGGTATTGGCAGTTATATAGTAGCTGGCATGAACCAGTTGAGCTTTTAAGACGACATATTAGAATATGAAAATACAGAAATGTTATTTAAAAGTGTCCTTCTGCACAATGTTACTGGTAAAATGTTGTTGCAGGAAGCTTAACTTCAGATTTCCTGATTTTTATTGGCATAAAATTGCAGCCATATCTTTTCTTTTTCTTTTAATTTATTTTTATTACTATAAATTTTCTTCATTAAGGAAAATCGCTTGATTGGAATACAAGCTTCTGTGCTCTAGGACTGGGTCGTGGCATAGATGACTTGGCTTATTGACCACAGGAACCATCAGTTTTTACCTTAAAGAGCATGATGCAGTTACCCGTTTGTAGGCTTTTAGCGCTACTTGAAATAACTAACGTATCCAAGACACTTGAGTATGGTATATGGCTCTCAGCTGTTGCACAGAAACTACAGAGATTGGTGACCACTTAGGTCAATATCTAAAGGTTAAAAGGGTTGCCATCAGGCATCCCAAATGCCACTAGCTATCTATGCAAGGAAATTCAAATTGAATTACAATTCTTGGGTATTTGCATGGCCTCAATCGCAGAAGGAGCTTTAAATCTGGAACGCAAACTGTTTGTGACTAAATAGAGCTTATAAGTTACCCTGCATTTGATGTCATCCTGGGTTTGGCTATGGTAGAGTTAATTTTTTTGTTTGTTTCTGTTGTTTTTTTCCCACTTCTCAAGAAACTGGGAGGGGCCACAGCCAAGACACACAGCTGAAACAGCCAATGAGTATTTGCTACCATAGTAACTTCATGCCACTGTATGAGAGAAGGGATGGAAGGGGCAAGTGTGGGTGCTTTGAGCAGGTGACTGTTACATGGTGGTGGTGCATGATCAGATAAATGGTCTGAGCCATTCTAGTCAGTGTTGTGTTTTGTGTCACATGGTGCATATCGAGATGCTTGAGCTTATCCAGAGACGAGATGCTTGAGCGTATCCAGAGAAGGGCAACGAGGCTGGTGAGAGGCCTTGAGCACAGCCCTACGAGGAAAGGCTGAGGGAGTTGGGATTGTTTAGCCTGGAGAAGAGGAGGCTCAGGGGTGACCTTATTGCTGTCTACAACTACCTGAGGGGTGGTTGTAGCCAGGAGGAGGTTGCTCTCTTCTCTCAGGTGGCCAGCGCCAGAACGAGAGGACACAGCCTCAGGCTGTGCCGGGGGAAGTTTAGGCTCGAGGTGAGGAGAAAATTCTTCACTGAGAGAGTCACTGGCCACTGGAATGGGCTGCCCAGGGAGGTGGTGGAGTCGCCGTCCCTGGGGCTGTTCAAGACAAGGTTGGACGTGGCACTTGGTGCCATGGTCTAGCCTTGATCTCTGTGGTAAAGGGTTGGACTTGATGATCTGTGAGGTCTCTTCCAGCCTTGGTGATACTGTGATACTGTGATATCCTATTTCATTGGTGGTGTTTTCCCTGATTGCTGTTACATCTTTGTGCAGCATTGTTAAGCACTCCTTATCTCAACCCACAGGACCTTGCCTTTTTCTTTCAATTCTCCTTCTCATCCTAACCAGGAGGTGGTGGTGAGGGGGGAATTTGTGTAAACAGCTGCACAGAGCTTAACTGCTGGCTGGCCTGAACCATGACAGATGTGAAAACCTGTTCTTTTGTATGATTAAATGTATTAGGAAGAAATTAGCAAGAAAGAAGTTACTGTTTGCTACTCTAGAAGTTAATATTTGCTATATTGGCTCTGTGACCTGAGAGGTTTTGCTATCGTTAATTTATACATATCCTGCATTTATATTTTGATACTTCAAAGAAAGCTCCAAAAAAGTTAAAAACGAGATACTTGTGATACAGCTGATCTTGTTTTCCCAAAATTAATCCAGCTTATAAATTACATTCCATTTCATAAAATACTGATGTAATGCAGAATGTAAAGCTTCAAAAAAATATCAATGGATAATAATAATTGCCTAGAAGGGTGCAGTGAAGGTGTTTCACAGATGTAGGTCATCCTAGTTTTCAGAATAAACACAATTAATTAGATATCATTCCCCTATATAATGTAAAAGCACAGTATTAATACTCAGGAGATAACTTTTCAAAAGTCAACGTAGAACTGCAGCATTGCTCTGGGTTGGAGCTGGATGATCCTTGAGGTCCCTTCCAACCTAAACCATTCTATGATTCTATGATTCTATGTTTTTAAGATATTGAGTGTTACTGGCCCAGAATCAATTTAATTTCAGCTTCAGGATGTAGCATGGAGCTTTGTGCTGTCTTCTGAGCTTGTTTTATATTTATTCTTGCATTCTCACTAGTTTGGTGTTTTTGCTTTGCATTCTGGCAATATGGCAAAACAGAAACATCTTTAAAAGAAATGTATGGGACTGGAAATTGTTTTAAAAAATTGCATGCTCAGAGTTAAACAACTAAATTAATAGACAGCTATGAGTTCTTGGTATATTTAAGAGAAATCAATGTCTTACCAAACATCTGAGCCAAGCCTCTTTCTGTATTAGTATTTTCAGTACTTTCTATATAGCAGTGTCCATTATGTTCTATCACTTGCCGAATTCCTTGCTTGACATTAAATCACAGTTATTAAGAGTAACCTTTAAGCTCTCCAGATCTACATTATCTTTCTCTGTTCTCAAAGGGTTTTGTCATCATTCAGCATATGCTTTGTGTAATTTTGATGAAGCAGGAGTACTCAAGGTGCAGTCTAACCAGTGCAGAGTACAGGGGCAGAATGACCTCCCTGCTCCTGCTGGCCACACCATTCCTGATGCAGGCCAGGATGCCATTGGCTCTCTTGGCCACCTGGGCACACTGCTGGCTCATGTTCAGGCGGGTATCAATCAGCACCCCCAGATCCCTCTCTGTCTGGCTGCTCTCCAGCCACTCCGACCCCAGCCTGTATCTCTGCATGGGGTTGTTGTGGCCAAAGTGCAGCACCCGGCACTTGGAGCCATTGAATGCCATCCCATTGGACTCTGCCCATCTGTCCAGGCGGTCAAGGTCCCGCTGCAGAGCCCTTCTGCCCTCCAACCCAGCCACATCAGCCCCCAGCTTGGTGTCATCTGCAAACTTGTTGATGACTGACTCGATACCCTCATCCAGATCATCTATGAAGATGTTAAAGAGGATGGGGCCCAGCACTGATCCCTGAGGGACACCGCTAGTTTTGGTGTAGACAGAGACAGAGTTCCTTTAAACTAATACAGAGACTCCTTCATCTCCAGCTAATTAGTTTTTACTTATTGACTTCCTCACCTAATAGACCATTTGGAATGTAGTTTTAATACCTTATCAATAAATATATGTCTTATTTTTTTCTGGAATTTTCTGGATCTGGAAACTACATGAATAGGTTGGTAATTATGAATGTCTTATCTTAGAAATTAATAGAATACCAGAATTTTTAAAAGTATAATTTTTTTCTCCATTTCTATTTTTAATCAGAGAAAGTCAGGCTAACAGAAAATAGGAAGCTTGAGAGCTACTTTGGGTATATTGTCTCTTAAGTAGTGAAAACCTCTCTGAAGAAAAGCTCTAATAAAGAAAAGGTGCTCAGTGAGAAATTGTGCTCGCATGAGAATGTAATGGTTGAAAGACAAGTTGTGCTACAAATGCCGTGAGCCTGTGGCACATGTACTGTAAAGACATGTCAATTCAGGTTCTTTTAGTGTTCAGGTGTATGTATGTTACATTCTATGGCAATTAAAAACATGTTGGAGTAGCACTCCTATGTCTTTTGCAAAAATCTGGTTATTGAAAGATTCATATTAAGCAATGTGGAATCAGTTATCTCCTTCTTCATCCTTTGCTCTCCTGTGAAGCTCACCTGTTGTGTTGATGCGCTTTGTGCAGCAAGATATTTAAGCAGATAGCCTAACCAAAATTTTGAGCTCCTTAAAAGTGTTCTGAATCAGCCAGGTGGGGGTTGGTCTCTTCTCCCAGGCAACCAGCAACAGAACAAGGGGACACAGTCTCAAGTTGTGCCAGGGGAAGTATAGGCTGGATATTAGGAGGAAGTTGTTCACAGAGAGAGTGATTTTCCATTGGAATGGGCTGCCCAGGGAGGTGGTGGAGTCACCATCACTGCGGGTGTTCAAGAAAAGCCTGGCTGAGACACTTAGTGCCATGGTCTAGTTGACTGGATAGGTCTGGGTGCTGGGTTGGACTGGATGATGTTGGAGGTCTCTTCCAACCTGGTTGATTCTAGGATTCTGTGATACTTAGTTGATGTAGATTATGGCCTATGATGGAATAAAACAATTTAATTAATCCTATATTGAAAATATCTGGTGGTATTCTAGCCACTTCTAGACTAGATGTCTGATATTATCTAGTCCATGAAGACTGGTCTATGTTTATTTATTGTTTTAAGGCAGAACACAAATTGCTTAGTGACATTGTTCATTAAAAGGCTTATATTTATGTAGGTATTGTAAGCAAAAATTCTTCCTTTATAGCCTAGATAATACTCAGTGCATGGAGACAGCTTTTGTTCTTAAATAAACTTAAAATGAGTGCTTTGCATTGCAGCGATTGAGTCAGCAATACTCTTAGTAATATACACTCACACTTCTAGCCTATTGGATTGAAAAGATTTTCTAATGCAGACCATACTGTAAAATCCATTGGCTGTCAGTAGCCAGGGTTCTGCATCTGCTTGAGCCAATTAATTAATTTTCATTTTTGAAAATATCAATATTTTCTCATGCTAATGCTATATATTATAATGGCTTTTAGATGGCAGGATCAGAAATACAACATGAAGTTTACAACTGGGTATAGATGAACATATTCTAGTGTAAAGGAGTTGAGGTGCCTAGATGAAGTTTTAAATCCTTAAGTGACATGTGCTAAGCATGTTTACAAAAGAGTGAAATGAGTACATGTATGCTGTATCTGTCTTTCTAGTTAAACACACAGCTAAATTTCGATGTTCTCTAAAGCTTCAGCTGGAATTGTCCATAATGACTACAGGATAGATGCAAGTGCAGTTCTTTCTCTGTGTTTATAATTTCTTAGGAAAAATCTTGTAGGGAACTTTAGTTTCACACTGACAAATTTAGACTAATTTATTGCTGTCTCATGCAGTGCATAAAGGCAAGAAAAATAAAGTAATTAAAGCTTCTGTTCACCCAATTTAGTTGTCAAAATGCATCTGCGAGTTAGATTAACAGAAGAGGACTTTCAGAAGAACAATAAGATACTAATTATACTAAAGGGCAGACTGCAAATTTCACCTTTCCTGTGGACAAGCAAGATTCATTACAATGATGAATTTTAAGGCACCGGTCTGAAGCCTCAGGATAATGGGTTTAATACTACAAGATTTTCTCTATAATTTTCAGCAATTCATTTTAGTTGTTTCTTTAAGAAAAGGTCTGTGCTGTGACCAGAAAGTCAGAATCAACTTGAACATGAATGGAAAAATCCTATTGACTATTGGCCGGGGTTTGTTGGTGTTTGTGGTGGATCTACCTATCTTCCTTCCTTCCTTCCTTCCTTCCTTCCTTCCTTCATTCCTTCCTTCCTCTTTCTTTCTTTCTTTCTTTCTTCCTTCCTTTCTTTCTTTCTTTCTTTCTTTCTTTCTTTCTTTCTTTCTTTCTTTCTCTCAGACTAGAACTCACCATGATAAGCTTTTCAAGTCTGATTTGAAATTGCCCTAGGACTGAAACAAAAATTGTGATTTTCATTTGATGGATGAGAGAACACAATCAAGGAGAAAAACTAATTTTGCTTAGTTGTGTGTCTGTTCAGCTCGGTTGGAGCTATGTCGTATCGCATCCTTTCTTCTCTTTGATTTACCCAGCTGACTCATAGCATGAGTGACGTGAATCCTCACTTCTGCACTGTTAATACTGAGCTGTGTTGCATTGTAGACCCTAATAGAGATCTACTCAGGAAGGAGGAAAATAGTTTGCTAAGGTTACCTCTTAGTTAAACTTATTGGGAAATCAGGTGACCAGTGCTTGGTTTTGACAAGGGACTATGTACTGCAAGTATTAACTGGGTACTGTAAATATTTAGGGGAGATCAACTGCCAGACTAGCTGGGAAGACAAGTGATGCTTGGCCTATGACAACAGTCAAAAATGGACCACCCAGTGTTGTAGTACTGCCCCTTGTCTTGTGATCTTTCTATTTTTTCAGTGTTACATTTACTAACATAAATCAGTTTGAACCAGGTCTAAACATTTTTTTCACCTGTTCTACCTAATATTATTGGATTGATCCAAAAGTGGAGCAGATCTGTTTCAGTCATAGCAATATCTAGATACTAATTGCATAAACATACAATGATTTGATTTCTTGCCTATGGTAGAAACTGGCCTGACCAAAGTACAAGAAGCTGAATACATTCCCAGGTGGCTGACAAGTCATCCATGCTGATCTTTTTGAAGAGTGTTAAAGCTAGCGCAAGCAAGGTCTGTGTAAGTCAAATTTACAGTGTTGACTGCAATTGAAAACACTCAGGATTCGAAAAGGACCCTGGAGTCGTGTCCAAATTGCATTAAAGAGAAGTTGGAAGGTCTAAATGTTAACTTCTTTGTGTCATGGAACGTGTCCATTTTTGGCATGGTCTGTAGGAATTAGTATGAAGCTTCTGCTGTTAATATTTGTACTATCATTACCAAAGGCTGAAGTCTTATGAGACTGTTAGCTTGCCCTTTGCAGCAAGTGCCTGATTAAAGGAAATAACATATACCAAAGAACATAAGATAGAAAAAATGCTAGTTGATGTACTTTTCCCTTTAGTTCTTTCACTTTCAGATATTTAGTTTTACTATGGGCTGAGTTTATATAACACCTGAATTTTGTATTTTTCACAGAAATGTAACCTGGAATAATTTAGCTATCCCAGACACCCACTGTTCCAGAGAGCTAGAAGAAGGTTACCAGTGCCCACCTGGATTTAAATGCATGGACCTTGAAGATCTGGGACTAAGCAGGCAAGAGCTGGGCTACAGTGGCTTTAATGAGATAGGTCTGTCCTACTGGTAAAATCCATTTCAGTATTCGTTTAAAAATGTTTATTAAATGACTTGAAGAGATAGCTTATGTCTGTGCTGAAAAGATATCAAATGTAATCAGTATTCTGCTCAAATAGTGCACATGACAGAAAGAACCTGTGCTATTTGCTTTGGAATGATGAAGTTATAACCTATTTTCACATTGCCTGGGATCCCAGGATTTAAATAACTATAGAACAATATCTTTATTATCAACCATTGATTATCACCAGTGTGCAAGTGTGATGACTAATTTCTATGGGTTATTTGTGCTTCATTTTAAAGTGTATAATGCATCTTATTTGTCTAATTTTAGTAGTAATTCCCATGTGAAAGAACCCCACTCAAAATTACTTTGATACTAATCTTGGTACTAAAGAGTAAGGGTGAGAGAGAATGAGTTCATGTGTTTCTATGACAGTCTCAATTCAAACTAAGTCAGAACCATCACCCAGAAAAATGATTTGGAGTTGCAGAGATTTTGCAAGTGTGATTTGTATTCAGTGAACAACACTTGCAGAGTCACCAGGAGAATGCATTCTTTTCTAGCTGCAGTGTGTCATGCCATCCCCGTGGGGAAATAAGCGTGGAACAATAATTCAGGAAAGGTGGAAAGAGCATAGGCAGCTCTGGCAAGATCCATATCCGAATAGAAAACATGCAGTTACCCTGTCAAAACATTGTGTTTATCTCACATTTATTTAGCAAAGGTCCAACAGAAGCCTGCAGTTGTAAATTTTCATTTCAGCACAGGCAAGGAAGTCCCTTCAAATGATAAAGCATGCCTACAGGCCATATTCTTTCTGATGCATCTCTCTGACTCTGATAAGATTTTTTTCCTTGGTTTTTTTTTTTTTCCCCTTTCCCTGTCTTGAGCTCCAGACTGTTATCTTGGCCCCAGGCTGAACTTGAAGGTAATGAAAAGGTTTAATGACTGAATGACAGCAATTCACAAAGTTGTTCTGAATATTAAAAGCCTTTGCAACTGAAGTCACTTCAGTTTGCTCCCAAGATGCTGAATATACACGATGAGCCAAGAGTTACAACAGTCTCAGAGTCTTGTGATACCAAATACATTCTAAACAAAACCTGCCATTTATGTCCTTTTTTTGAGAGAGAGAAACAGATTAAAAACTGATTTAATCCAGTCTCAATTCCCTTTCTCCTGGGGTTCAGAATGTATCAGCTGTACCAGTACTGCTAGCTGGATAGCACCTATCTTTTATATACATTTTTATCTTAAATAGATATCAAGTGATAACCTCATCTGATCTCTTGGGTAACCTTCAGATTCCTAAGTTAGCAGCATACTGCCATGCTTGTGTGAACATGAGCCAAGATCACACTAAAAGCCAAAAACATCCCTGCACAAGTTCTCTAGTCTGAGACTGTTTGGCAGGGAAGCATGGGTTAGGTGTATCACCAGTTAAAAAAAAAGGCCTCAGACTGAAATTACTTTTCTTATCTTGTCATGCAAAATTATATATGGTGTTGAAGTCAGTTACTCTAGCTGCCTATCTGGTCTGCCTTCCAGGGAGAAGTGCTGCAATGACTTGGGCAAGCTTAAGTGGATAGATGATTTAAATGACACTCATAGTGCTTAATAAAGGAGACCTGTATGTTTTTAATAATGGGGGAAGTTGGCAAAGACAAATGAAAAATGTTTGTCCAAGGTTGCCTGCAAAGATGGTTTTAAGATCAGGATTCAAACTCTGGTCTCCTGAGTTACAAACAAAACGTCGTTCTGAGCACTGTGTTCTAAAGATCAAACATTGATATTAGGGTTAGGAGACTTGACATTGATGTGTCTTTTGTCTAGAAACAGGTAACCAGGGCATAACATCTCTTGGTGTAGCAGCCAGAAGTTACATTGAGTATCAATTTAAAACTAGTTATTAAACTTTAAAATACTTGTTAAGACACAGCAGCTTCACCACAAAATGTTAAATAAGCTTCCCCAGTTTAGGAATGCTATAAACAGGGCTATAACCAGCAAGTTTATAAATATTTTATATATCTCCATTTTGTGATGCAGCTTTGTAAGCAATTAACAGGTAAGTAATGGAGCAGATCTTTTCTGTGTAATTATACTATTTTATTGTACACATTCATTGATATTTTACTTGCAGATATTATTATGCAGCCTGTCCTATTGGCTCCTGAAATCTATCATTACAAAAATCACAAGAGCACAGCAGTTTGGCAGCTACTATGTAATTAGTACCACTTAATTTGCAGTATATAAGTACAAGCTGTGCATATTTGAATGTAATAATTTCTGTTACTTTTTCATCTCTTTAAAGAAAAAGGGAGCTGTTTTAAAAAATTTATTACTGGGTAAAGAGCAAGTTATCCTAATCAGATAAAAGTTAATAGAGTTTTTAATACTGTGAGGGCTGTGCCAAGTAGTTAGTTTCATGTTTGGAAAATCCCTTAGTTTTGGCCACACCCTGCTCCAACTTTTATAAATGGCTTTGGCTTTAAAGGAATGAAAACTGGAAAGATGATAGTTCAGATTTGATTCTTGATGATATGTTTATTTTCCAGTTTTACTATTTTCAGTTTTGATGTGTTCTGTTTAGCTATTTTGTGTATGCCTTTATGCAAGAACGTGTGTATATTTATAGACCACTAATCTGAGCCATCCCCTTCTGACGTAAAGAAGACTTCACAACCTTTCTGGAAAATCTGTTGCACTGCTTCATTGTCTGTACTCCTAGGAAGATTTTCCTGAAGTATAACCTTAATCTTTCTTTTCTGCAATTTAAAATCATAATTTCTCATTATTAATCTGAAAAAAACCCAAACCAAACCCTTTTACAAACCTTTTCAGCATCTTTTGAGACTATCATCATACGTCTTCTAACCTCTTATAGCCTAAGTTGACCATATAACTCCCAATGTTTCAGTGTCTTGCTGTAGAACATACATTTAGAATCACAGAATCACAGAATGGTTTAGGTTGGAAGGGACCTCAAGGATCATCCAGCTCCAACCCCCTGCCATAGGCAGGGACACCTCCCACTAGAGCAGGTTGCTCAAGGCCTCATCCAAACTGGCTCTGAACACCTCCAGGGAGGGAGCATCCACAACCTCCCTGGGCAACCTGTGCCAGTGTCTTACCACCCTCACCGTAAAGAACTTCCTCCTAATATCCAGTCTAAATCTCCCCTCTTCCAGTTTAAACCCATTCCCCCTCGTCCTGACGTTACTAGACCTTGTAAATAGACTTTTAATTATTCTTACTGTCCTTCTCCAGACTTTCTCCAGCTGTTTCATCTGTTTGTTGAAGTCAGTACTGGCAGAATACCTCAGTAGAGCCATTACTTTGTGTTTTCAAGCTCTGTTACAGTTTCTATGTCTCAGTGAGGTGTTTTCAATTTTCAGCAACAGTATGTTGTGGGTGGTTCATGTGTTTTTCTAAGCCCTTCTATCCTTTTGAAAGAGCTGCCATCACTGTTTCCCATCCTTTATTTGTTTACTTGGTTATTTGTTTTTAAATATAAACCCTTAACTTTTGTCTTTGTTGCATTTTTTTTGTGGTTTTGGTTTTGTTTCTTTTTTAAAAACTATTTCTTCAATTTGCAAAGATCCTATGGAATTCTAAGTCTTCCCTCAGTAATCTTTCCAGTGCCTCTTTGCTTATTTTTATCTGAAATTTGATGACTATAATTTATTTTATATCAACCTGATCAAGAATGAAAAAATAAATAGAACCAGACCAAGATCAGACTGCTGGAGCCTCATTTGAGACTCTTTCTTTCTGACAATGTTTCCTTAATAGCTGCTCATGAGAACATTTAACAAATAATTTTGCACCCATCACAAAGTAGTTTCACCTGTCTATATTTCCATGTGTTGCTGTGGCGAGACAATGTTGAACAACTTTTAAAATCAAGATGTAAACCCTTGAGTGCCTCTCCTCTCTTACAAAACTGTCTTCCATTCTGCGTTTTTACCGCAGTAAGATTCATGCTGTGAATTCTTGAGTGCCTTCACCCTTTCAATATATATTAATAATATTATTCTTGTATCTGATGTTTATGAAGATAATTTTTCAAACATGGGCCACATCAGCATGTATCTACAGCTAATGTCTCTAATTCATCAATATCTGTATTTTTAAATTGGATGTAGGATAAAATTAACACCAATGGGTTTTGCCAACTTTACCAGTGTAGTCTCCAATGAGAGTGAAGTCAAGGAAAACTGGAGAAATTATAAAAACTAGGCAGCTCTGTGTGGCTATACCTCTAGGAGAGATAGGTCTGTCTGTGAACTGTTTGTGAAACTGAAGAGTGAAAGAAACATCAAGTGGAGAACCAATTAGCTACATTCTCAGTACTTCAAATCCCTATCTCTGTGATCTTCTGAAATGAGAGGAGGAAATAGTAGAGAACGATTAATATACTCCCCTAGGTGAAGCGACTTCAGATGTTTCAGGTTCTAGCTGACAGGAGGCTACAGGAAGTTACTGCCACCTTCTAGTAAGTTGCTCGTGAACTCCATAGAAACCCAAGTACACTTTCCAACAGTTTGACACAGAGCTTGACTTCTTAAGTAGGTGTTGTTCTTATACAGTGGGAGTCTTCACATTAAATGAAGTCTTTTATCCATCAGGATACCTGAAAGATTTTTTGAATACTACCTGTGAAGCTGAGTGGGAGTAAGAGAAAGGATATGAATGAAAGGCTTGGCTGGCTGTGTGGGTGTGGGTGGCAAAGCTCTTTACTATTGACTCTACTTTTATGGTACTGTCAAGCTCTTCTCTTTCCCAGACTACTTAGTTGATTTTGATTCAGGCTCCTATAAAAAGGTTGATGTTTCTTTCATAATAGAACAGCTTTCAGCCTTGTCTCCTACTGAGAACATGCAGGTACCCTCACAGCTGGCTTGTTTCTTCTTTCTGATTTTGTTCTCTTCTCTGTGTTTTTCTTATCTATGTTTAATTTCCTAGGTGGTAGCTGATAGCATGATAGTATCATGAAGAGTGCAATAAGAATTGAACTAAATATTGAGAAAAATTACCTTTGTTTTGTGATTAACCCCCAGTAATCATACATTTCATTAGGCATGTTTTTGTATTTGCCTAAGCATTTCATCTGATATATCTAAAAAGCATAAATATAATTGTTGAATTAAATAAGAGCATACAAGACTTGGCATTTGGAGAACTATGACAAGTACTTCTGCCTTCCATTTTACCTGTGTATGCAGATGTGTGTCTGCATCTACCTTTAATCAATGTCTAACATGAAATTAATTGCTGTCAGGGCCATGCTAAGGATATTGATAGAGCTGCCTGTGTGGGTGCTGCTGGAAAGAGTGCCACATAGACATAAATGTGGTAGAACTCCCACTGTTTCTGAATCCTGGGCAATTTCCCTCCTTACCTGTATTTTCTAAATGGTATCGATTCTTTTGCATTCAGATTTTTGTAACATCTGGCTAGTAATCATTCCATGTGCCTCATGGGTGCAATCATCTGTAATCATCTGCAGATGTACACTTGCAGCTACAGTACTGATTTTACTCTTCACATAATCCTTTCATGATTTAAAGTGCTACATAGTGCGTCAGATGTTCTAAAATGGAAAAGTCCTAAATGAAAGAAACCTGAAAGTTTAAAAAATATTATACAAAGTAGGTTTTTGCATCACTCATGATCATTCTGAAAGATCTCACTCTGTGCTGTATCATCCACCTAGCTGTCAGTTGCAGAGCCAGTGCTCTAATAAATGGTACTGATTACATCTTGTACCTGCAGAGAGTATTTAGCAAACACTACCATTTTAATGCCTGTTTTACATATAGGAGATAAACATGCACTTGTATCTTGGAGGCAATCAAATTTCAATGGTAAGAAGTACCTCAAAGCATGTACACCTTACTTGCCTTACAATACAAAAGAGCTGTTCAATCACACAATGAAGCAACAAAATCATCTCATTTTCTGGGCTGTAAAACAGCAGCAGAGCTTTATGTATCAGATATTCTCTCAGGTGGCCAGCGCCAGAACAAGGGGACACAGCCTCAGGCTGCGCCAGGGGAAGTTTAGGCTCGAGGTGAGGAGAAAGTTCTTCACTGAGAGAGTCATTGGTCGCTGAAATGGGCTGCCCAGGGAGGTGGTGGAGTTGCCGTCCCTGGAGCTGTTCAAGGCAAGGTTGGACGTGGCACTTGGTGCCATGGTCTAGCCTTGAGCTCTGTGGTGAAGGGTTGGACTTGATGATCTGTGAGGTCTCTTCCAACCCTGATGATACTATGATACTACTATGATACTATGATATTACCCATTTTTACTATAAGGCCTTTTCCCTTATAGTATGAGGCACAGAACTCAAATATGCTTGGCATGCCTATGGTTGGCAGCCTCTTTTTAAACTGGTAATTGGAAGAAAAGACATGACAAGGTTAAAAGCAAACCAAATTCAATGTCTCCGAAAGGAAACATCACAGTGGGACTGAACTCTACTGCCTCAATTCCTTTACAGGTATTATTTTAATAAAGCGCTTAGACAGGGATCAAAATAACCCTTTTTTGTTTACCCATAAATTGAAATCTCATCTACCAAACACTCTGCCTCTTAGGATTTCTTTTATAATGGGAAAAATATTTTTGAGTGTGCAACCATTTTGAATTACAAAGGTGCTGCTCCTAGGCTGGAAGAAGATTTGGGGTGGCCATTGTTCAGAAGGAATGAATTAAGGTTAAGACAATATGCTGTGAATCTGGGCTTTGTGACTCACTGCCATTAGGATTAAGTACATTTTCCTTGAGAGATTTAATATGGCCTAGAGTTTGGGTGCCTGTCTCTAGGATTAGAATTTTCAGTGGCTGAATGATGTGTTGAGTGATGAGGTGTGATGAACGTAAGAAAGTCAAACTATTACAGAGCAAGGAAAGATGTGGTTTAGAATAAAAGCTGGAAAGTCAGCCTAAATCACATCCCTATTAAGTACTTCTAGGAACAGCAGGTGTTCAGAACTACAAATCCATTTGTTTATGTGGACACTTAGATTGTGAATTTGGCTGCAGGAATCACAGAATGGTTTGGGATGGAAGGGACTTTAAAGATCATCTAGTTCCAACCCCCCCCGCACAGGCAAGAACACCATCCACTGGATGAGATCTCTCAAAGACCAATCCAGCCTAAACTTGAACACTTCCAGAGGTAGGGCATCCACAACTTCTCTGGACTACCCATTCCAGTGCCACACCTGACTTACAGTGAAGAACTTCTTCCTTACATCTAATCTGAAACTATCCTCTTGAAGTATAAAATGATTTCCTCTTGTCCTATAACTACATGCCCTTGTGAAAAGTCCCTCTCCAGCTTTTTTTGTACATCCCCTTTAGGGATTGAAAAGCTGCTGTAAGGTCTTTCTGGAGCCTTTTCTCCAGGCTGAACAGTCGGAAATTTCTCAGCCTGTTCTCATAGAGGATCTGCCTCAGATCTTTAGTCATTGTCATAGCCCTCTTCTGGACCTACTCCAATAGGTCTATATCTCTTAACCCCAGAACTGAACACAGTACTCCAGGTGGGGTCTCATAAGAGTGGAATAGAGGGGGAGAATCACCTCCCTTTACCCACTGGTTGTGTTTCTTGTGATGCAATTAAGGTTACAGCTGGCCTTCTGAGCTGCAAACACACATTGTCAGGCTATGTTAAGCTTATTGTCATGCAACACACCTAGGTCGTTCTTATTGCTGCCATTTTCCACCCAGCCTGTATTTGTGCTTGAGATTGCCTTGACACACATACAGGTCTTGTTGAGTTCTTAAAGTTGACAATGGCCCACCTCTCAAGTCTATAAGGAACCCTCTGGATGGCATCTCTTTCCTCCAGCATGTTGATTGCACCACTCAGCTTGGTAATGCTGCACTCGATCCCACTGTCTGTGTAACTGACAAATATGTTAAACATCACCAGTCCCAATACTGACCCCTGGGGAATGCCACTTGTCACTGGCCTCCACTTGGACATTGAACCATTGACAACAACTCTTGTGAATGTGATCATCCAGACAATTCCTGATCCACCAAGTCTATTCATCAAATCCATGGCTCTTCCATTTAGAAACAAGGATGTCAGGACAGTGTCAGACACATCACAAAAGTCCAGGTAGATGACTCTAAGTATCTACCAATGCTTTAACCCCTTTTTAGATGGCCAGATTTACCAGCCAGGAGAGACTGATACCTTTTAATTTCTGTTACTCCACACCCACCTGCACAACCTGCTTGACTTTTGGTGGCAATATTAGCATCACTTGTTTTTTTTCCAGACGCCTGGAATGGGCAAGAGACAGAAGTACAACTGACGAATTATCCTGCCCAATTGCCTGCTTTTCCAGCACTAGGACTTCAAGGTCTGTGAGGAATAGTGAATTAGGAGTTGATGAACAGAAATTATATTTGTGGGTGTTTGCTCAAAGAAATACAACTGAGAGTGAAAAGGATTGCAAGTTTTTTTGCAGCTTCCTTTCTCCCCTCACTGCCCTTTCACACAGTCATCTCTATCTGAATGAAGCCAGCACCATTTTGCACATAGATGGCCAGAAATGCAGATCAGTATCATCATTGCAGCCTGACTCCCTTGGCTCTGAGTCGTATGGTATCTGAGATAATGCACAGTGATGGGAGGATGTAATTTGAAGTTTGAGAGATTGAACTTTTAGGAAAGAGGCATTGGTCAATTTAATCAAAAATTGTGGTCAGACTCTTTTACTCTACAGTTGATACGTATGCTTGATACATATTGAGTCCTAATGCTCTGTTTATCCAGCAAGTGCATCATAGTATTAAATACTTTGATAAACAGGTCTAATTTTATTCCACTTACACAGCTTTTTAATTCAGGCACTTGGATGTAAAGTGCCTGTTAAGGAGTCCTTCATCCATGACCATGGCCTGTGGAGTTATCATGTGGTAACATGACAAATGATAATGATGTTAATTTGTGAAGGTATCAGAAAGTAGCTAGAGAAGCCACTGAGAGTGTCTAATAATAAAACTCCTATCTTCTAAATTTCCACCAAAATGACTTAAAGCATACCCCATTACTCCACTGATTAAGAAACCAGAGAAAGTAATTATTTTTAAAATGATGACAGATTTGTTTTTCTCTCTGGAATCCATTCCTAGGCCTTGCAAATGGAGAGCAATAGGACCTTCATCCCAGTCAAGGCACTGTCATCAGCAAGAGTGTCTGCTCAGGGAATTTAACTTACTTGTTTTGCTGCCAGTTAACAGAAGCTTAAAATAACTCATTCAGGAATTAATCAAGGAAGACAAACAGTTAAAGATACACTTGGGGAAAATACCTTTTCTCTTTCAACTGCCTCAACTTCAGTCCACACACCTCCCTGTGTCCTAGTCTCTATAGCTCTGCTTTTGCAGCGTGTGAAGCAGGTAGGTGGGATCAGAGCATAGAGATTCCTTTTCTTTGTTGCTGCTTGTTTCTTACTCTTCTGATGCTACTCCTTCCTTCTTAATCATCTCCTGCTCCAGAACAGGCATAGCTGTGGGATGCAGTCCCTTTGCAGGTGTCCCTGCTCTGGCATGCTTCCTGCTACCACAAGCCTGGCAGTTGTGCCCACTGCACGCACCTGAATAAGCTTCAACATGGCATCTTAGACTGCCTTTACATAGGCACCATCACAAGGTTATACAGGTTTTTGGTGAATAT
Source organism: Tricholaema leucomelas (assembly GCA_013400475.1). Lineage (NCBI taxonomy): Eukaryota > Metazoa > Chordata > Aves > Piciformes > Lybiidae > Tricholaema lacrymosa > Tricholaema leucomelas. Next base: position 78,628 of record WAAF01003294.1, on the reverse strand, counting down.
AGAGAGAAGAAATCAGTTCATATGCTCTGTGCATGTGAGAACAGTTTGCAATCCTCATTTTATTGTTCCTCTTGAAAATAATTCCAGTTACAAATGGTGTTGACTACATTGAGGAGTGAATCATGGCTCCATAAATAGGAAAAACAAGTTCATTCTGTTCCTTAGGCATAATGAAAAAAATGAAGGGACATCAACTAATAAATAGGTATTCAGGCTAAGGTACAGTACTGTTTTCATTGGTCACAGCTTCTTAAGGACCTGCTTACAAGACCATATTTAGTTTCTCATCAGAAAGAGTTTAAGCACAGATGGCATCTTTTGTTTTGGGGCTTCTTTTTTGTTTGGGAGAAAAAATACTAATGAAATTCAGTGGTTGGAATTTAAATGTAGGCAAATTTATTTAGGATGACATGAACATTTCATATCAATAAGTGTCATTGCCTATAAAAAATTATCACCAGGAGATCAAAGTAAAACAGTTGCTGTCTCTCCTAAAACCATGCTGAAGTACATACAGAAGTTGCTGCATTTGGTGCAGAAAACAGTTGGTGAAGATCTCAAAGCTTTTGATATACAAAAGAGTTTTAAAGTCTTCTCATTTAATGGTGGATTCAGTTACCTGAGAGATTCCTTTGGGTCCTAAGATGGATCTGTATATTGTTTAGCTTGGCAGTTTTGTTTCAGTCTTGTACGTGGCTGAGCAGTGAATGACCTGCAGTCATAGCATAGTCTTGGCCATTCACTTTGTTTTTCTAAGTATGATTCTGATATTTTGATACTTTAAACAAAACTGCAGTGCCAAAATAGTCAGACTCTAGCAGTTTCTTGAAAATTTTCAGTTTCTTCAAGTACTCTTAATTTTTGCTGTTGGGAGAAGGAACTCTTAATATGTGGACCAAAAGGCAACTCCAGTGTCCCTTCCCCGGTGTTAAGGCACCAGTGTCCTGGCACTCCACAGCACACACTAACTGCTTAAAGTGCTTGTACTGCGTGGGTCCAAAGGCATGGCAGGGATGTAAATATTGGCTGTTACTAATGGCCACAGTGAGCTCTTTGCATTTCTGTGTTGAAAGAATAACAGAGAGATGCCTAAACACACAGGTTTTCAAATAAAGATACTCAGACAAGGCTTCTGGGTTTAGACAACTGAATTTGGGGAAAAAAATAAATTAAAAAAGTAGCTCACCAGTTTTCTCCATGAAGCCATTTTAGTTGTGTAGCTAACAAAGAATTTTCTCTTTTTTCTATTTTTTTTAAACAGCAATGATTTAGAGACATTAAAAAAAAAGGGCACAAATAATATCTATTGAATTAGTAAGTTACACTTACAAATGGTATGTGGGAAGTGGTAGAGTTTTGAAAGCTTAGAGTAATTTGAGCAGCCCTCTAGAGTTTTAATTTATTGCTGTGTTAATCTCGAAGTAATTGAGTCTTGTTTTAAACCAGGCAATCAGGTGGAACTAATGTGAATAGATTAGTACAGTTGCCTAGTACTGGTAGTCAAGGAAGAGTTTAATGCTGCTGAGAGAATTCAGTGGAACATACCCCTGCCATTTCAAGGTATTCCATGTTAGTTTGAGCAGCTACATAGCTGGATTTATAATAGAATAAAACAACCTTCCAGAGAGTTTTACTTTTCTTTTGTTTTCAGTTTTGTTTGTAATTGTGGATATTTCTTGATGGCCATAATTTTCTGCTATGTATAGTTTGATATATCACTTGTGTCATTAGAGTAAGTTGCACAGAGTTTAATTACCTGTCTGACACCTGTGCTGTATGCTTCTTCCTGTCACTCTTTCATTCTCATCTGTACCTGGGAGCACAGACAACGGTTTTGCATGCTGAACCAATATGTTTTGGTTAGATTTCATTGCATGCTGAGCCAGTATGTTTTGGTTAGATTTCATTTTTAAAGGAATTATTTTGAAGTATTCCTTCTAATATATCTTCTGATAAGTACTTGCTTGATAGACATGGCAATCTTAAAAAAACACAACAAAACTTACTTGCTGATATTAGGTAAAAGATCCACAAACTGTCAAACTGTCACTGATCATAAGCTGAAGAGATGGAAGAGCAAAGTGTGCCATAAAGACAGTCTTAATGGAAAAGCATAAGGAAATTAAGATTAAGGCAGGTCAAATGCAAGCTTTAGTTGCATCTCATTGTGCTGTTTTTTACTGTAACTTGTATAATTCCAGACTCATCGATCCCTTATTGACAGAAAACTTCATGTACTGTTTCTTAGTTTACGTCAAGTAGCATAGTCTTAAATTATGTGTAAGTTTTCTTCTGTGGTTAGCAAAAGATCACAAGCACAGTGAAAATTGAAAAGTCCGTACAGCTCACTGACACCAGCACAGCTGTTGGCTTCTTAGTGAACCACTTAAATATCCCTACCCTTTGCTTCCTACTGCTTTGTGTCTCAAGAGGACTTACTTTCTCTAGCATAAGAGTTTAAGGAGTCCTGCAATGGAGTTTACTGGGTAATGTGGTACTGGAGAGGTTGGACTAGGCTCTGGAGGAGCCAAGCTCCCAGAGAGCACCCATAGGATGCCTTTGTGCTGCATCCACCCTGAGAGTCTGCAGTGTCAGTGCCCACTGGTGCAGATGGTCAGTGTAACTACTGTTTCCACAAATGACCTTCTCATGATGACTTTCTGCTGTCCCTGCTCCCTCATAGCAAGGCTTGCCAGCATGATTTTGAGGTGGTGCATAGTCTGTGAAGGAAAAGAGGAAATTTGCTTTTGTACTGCTGCTACTGAGAAGTGAGAGTTAAAGCATTCAGTTCTATTATCTGCAGTGACATTTCTTTTTCCTCTAATGCAGAATGCTAACGAACAAGTCAGATAACTTTGAGAGGTGAGATAAAGCAATCAGGAGACATATGTGATAGGAATGTCATGGACAAAGGGAAATAAATGCATGTTAAGACCATCTCCTTCATGAGGATTTACTAATGAAATAAATAGCAATAGCTGCTTCAAGTAAGAACAACCTCCCAGCCCACCAATTTGCACTCTGCATGAAAATTAAGAAAGGCTTACGTCAAAAACAATATTTGTGTGGATAGTTCCTCAACAGCTCACAGTCTGACAGGGAGAATGTGAAAAAATAAAGGTGTGACCTGAAACAAAAGGTATGACTAATTTCAGCCACACTAAGGAGCGAAAAACTCTTAGCCAATAGGCAAAGCATGAAGTTAAGCAATTAGAAACCTGTCATTCTATACCAAGAAAATTAGATCCTATCAGTTTAATTATCAGTCAGTGCGATTAAGACAATATAGCTCTGCATAATGAAAGCTGCGGTTACTGGGTAATAAAGGTAATTGTTTTCGCAGTGGAAGATTTTTACTTCCAGACAAGAGCAGCGTGTGACCAGTTTGCCAGCTTTGACCTTCAGCACTTGCATAAAACATGGGACAGAGTGTTTTTGCCTCCTGAGATTCGGTTATTTTATCCTAAACAGCATTTTTGTAAAGTTGATGGAAATGAGCAGAACCACCCACACAAACACAATCTACAACGGTCATGCAACATGCCCTCTGTTACTGTAATTAGAGCAGCTTACTAAATCATCTTTGATTTAAGACCTTGGATGTGATAACACAGGGCCAGCTTGCAGCTTGGATTTCCCACTTCTGCTGGGGATTAAGAGGGAGAGAATAACACTATTCCAGAGAATCTAGATCACAGATGGCCGCTCTAGAGGGGGTAGCACACACAGAGCAGAAGCTTAGGTATGACTCTCCATCACGTCAGCTCATCTGTGGTAACTGACTTCATATGTGCTGCTACCCTTGCAATACCCTGTGGCAGATGTGCAGTGCCATTAAATATTTCACAGTTACAATTTCTTTCTCTGTTACTCAAATATTTCAATATTTGACCTCCCAGGGAGGTGGTGAAATCTCTCATAAGGTCCACCCTCAAGAAAAGCCTGGATGAGGCACTTAGTGCCATGGTCTAGTTGGCTGGATAGGGCTGGGTGCTAGGTCGGACTGGATGATCTTGGAGGTCTCTTCCAACCTCGTTGATTCTATTCTATTCTATTCTATCTATTCTATTCTATTCTATTCTATTCTATATTGAACATTTTCTAAGTGCCTTTTCCTTACTGTTCTCAGGGACTTTCAGCAGTTACTGTATTCTGCTCTAGGGTCAATATCACGACATTGCCATGTGAAGAATCTCTGACACAATATCTAGTATTTCACTGAGTGGTATTGGAAAAGACCTAGCTTACAAGGTAAAAGAACAGTATAATATTTTTGAACCCCTGTGAACCACTGAAATACTTCTTCAAAAATACTGTGAGCACTTCCAATTACTATCTGAGAAAGAATAGAGATGAGTTGAAAGTGTTGCCTATGAACATGGAACACTTTATGTATTCAATACCCTAATTCATTACCCAAATCACACTTTAGTTGTGATCAAAGGGGAAACTACATCTTACAGTATTTATCAGGTGACCTGAATAAATCTTTAATATGTCTGATGAATAGTTACCACTTCTGTATTTTTCTGTACTTAAGACAGTGTTGGGAAATATATCCTGAATTATTTCCATATGCAAAGAGTTCCTACATTTCCTAAAGTCTCTACATAAATTTTCAGTGGGTGAGGTCTTTTAATGGTACAAGCTGCTTTGGAGATTTCCCCTTAGTACTCAGTAGAATTTAAGAATTTGAAGCCATTCTATGCCATCTCTAGGAAACATGTGGGTTGTCCTGGCAAGTGTTGAGATACACCTTTTCTCATACTGTGGACAGCTTTTCCACTCATTCAGACACCCTTTAGAAGGTTATCCTCTGCTTTCCCAACAAATCTGCACTACTGCAACCTTGCAGTAGAGCATCGTAGTGATCAATACATTGCCTCATTTCAGTAAGAGATTTTGACCCCAGTTTATGCTTCCTAAAATTAGATAATTAGTATGAATCCCCGGGTTAAGGTTCTCTGCATCTGAAAAGGAGTAAATCACACAACGGTACCATCTTTTTCTTTCCACCATGATGAATATTACAGCAACTAAGCTCCCAATTTTGGCAGCTAAACAGCCGCAACAAGACTGGATGACTTTGGGACTCTGTTTCCAGCTAAGTTATACATTTTATTCATTCATAATGCTGAAAAGATTACATTTTATTGCATAAAAGTCAAAAGAAGCAAAAGCAGTAATTTTTTTGTTGGAAGATCTTGTCAGTCACCAGTGGGACTGGGAAATCTTAACTGATCGTGGAACGTAGATGCTCTGTGGTAATGTTCACATAATAAAAACTTGTATCTCCTGGAGTGGGTATGTAGCTGAGTCATCTTGAGAAATGTTGCCTAGAGGCTGACAAATAGATTAATCACAACAAGATTTCTGTATGTCTTTTCTAATAAACCGTAGTATTACTTTGTTCTGATTGCCTGCCTGTGGCAGGTTTTGCATGGTTTTTATACTGCTGTGTGTACTACTTACATGTCCTTCTGTATCAGCCAACTTTTCTGTATTCCACATATGAATATTTTTCTTGCATTTGCTTTTCATCTGCTCTTCTTCTGCATTTTTCTTAGAATTCTGAGGTTAAGTGACAATTCATTAAATCTATCATCATCTTTCAAATGGCTTCAGTTTTATTACTGTTTAATCTTTTTCTCTAGAACAATCTCTGACTGTGTTTTTCTTTTCCCTATTTGTGTTTCATGTAGTAATATGATTCTGTGCTTACCTGAATGTTTTCTTTTTGTCTTTTGTATATGATACAGAATTATGGAGTATTAAGGGTGATACACAGATGTGTAGTGGCAGTGGATAAAAATTGCTTCCTGTAAAAGCCTTTTTAAAAGTCAGCATTCTACCGCCATAGCCACAGATATTTATTTCACTGGCATTCACATCAAGATGGTAAATGCCTTGGAAATAGCTAAGTGTATTGATTATGATCCTTGGGGAACCATGAGGAATTCTGAAGAAATCTTGAAGTATCAGGGGAGAGTACTGATTTTTGAATAGTTGCTCTGGGAAGCTTGGAGTATTAATTTGGTAGATGTCTGTATGGCTATTTCACAATCATATCAGTCTCTGCAGTCTTTTACTGGTGACTTTATCCAGTGAAGAATACTGCTTCTACTGTGCATTTGTTTAAACTGTGATAAACTTGCTTATTACAGTAATTTTGTGTATTGAGCTAATCAGAACAGATCACATTAGTTGCTTCACACTTGTCTATTGCCTACCTGTTTTGACAAATCTGTCAGATACGATGCTTTGTATTACACCAAACTAGCTACTTTCTATCAGCTTGTCTTTAGCCAGATGATACTTTCTGATTTCATTCATTCCTTAGAAGTAACCTGAAACCCGTAACACACATGCATTCATGTATCTGCAGACTCTTGGTATCTCCAAGAGCTGTAACTTCTTTGTTCCCCTAAATATAGAATCATAGAATCAACCAGGTTGGAAGAGACCTCCGACATCATCCAGTCTGACTTAGCACCCATCCCTATCCAGTCATCTAGACCATGGCACTAAGTGCCTCATCCAGTCTTCTCTTGAACACCTCCAGGGACAGTGACTCCACCACCTCCCTGGGCAGCCCATTCCAATAGCAATTCACTCTCTCTGTGAAGAAATAAGTTTATTTCCTTCTATTCCTTAAGCAGTCCTTCACTTCAGTGAAATATTAGGGTCATTGATAGATTTGACCACTATGCTGAGAGCAGTTATTACAGTGTTCAAATGGTTAGGGCTGCTGTAGTGAACATTTTGGACCAAAATATGGGAATATTGTTAGGCTTTTTATGCAATTCACTTACCATGCACAGATGCAGGATTGCAGCTCTGTCCACAATGCCCTAAGGCACAAGAAGGAAGGTACAATTCAGGAAGAGTTTTCACTGGAGATTTTCAGTGCAATTTAGAGGAAACAAATGTTTTGTAGTGGAATGTGAGGCTGTACCAGAAAATGACCTTCCTTTGCCGTTGTGCAGTACTTCATTAAATTAGTCACTTTGCTGAGAGCTTTCAGAATAGAGCACAGTGTTAATCCTTCCTGCATAACTTCCTTATAAGCATTCTTAGAAATTTGCCCTGTCAGGAAGCCAGTGGAAATGAAATAATTAACATTGTTTTAATTATTTGTTAATTGAGGATCAAGTCTGTGTTATTTAAAACAACTGGACTGCCTTTCACCTAGTGAGGTTTTCTTTGAGGCCTGTATAGTCAGAGTAACTGATGAAACCTTGTTTTTTAACGGGAAGGATCCTTGCCCACTTATCCTTGTGACCATAGAGACTTGCGCTATATCTGTTGTTCATAGAAGTATTGAACTTAGAAACCTAGGAAACTTAGGAACAGAAGAAGCAAAGCAAGTTGAAAAACTCAACACTTCATTTCTCTGCTGATTAGAAAACACCCAAGATCAGCCTGCCTCGTGTTCATGGTTATTTGTTTCAATGCCAGGATTACTGTTCTTTTTCTTCATGGTCAGAGACAGACAAGTGCTTAGTGACATACGCTGTCTGTATATTCCTTTGGCATTCTGAACTTTAGAACTTCTGGCTACCAGAGCTTGTATTTGCTCTTAGATGTTTGGCCTTGTGTCTTTCTGATGAGTTGTACTATTTAGCCATATACTGTAAAAATGTGTGTACTATGGAATTGAGTCAGAGGCAGGATTTGCACTGGTAAAATCATCTGCTTGGCACTTAGTCTATAAAGAATGTGATACAGGCTGACTTGTATTCACACTGCTCAAGCCTTGTCCCTTGTAGAGCAGAATGGTTATTTGTCTCTATGTGCAGTTGCTGATTTTGGATCTCCACTGGACCTCATGAATGACCTATGTGGCCTAAAAATTGTTGTAGGAATTTTCAGTCCAAAGTTCCTCTGAGCATTGTGTCACAGCACTGATGCCACAGCTCACTAGTCCCATGGTAGGGATTGCTCAGGATGAGGCAGGGTACATGAATGTGTTACAGTTGGAGTCACTGAAGACGACTATACTGAATTTACACCAGCTTAATGCCTTTTGGGACAACTTTATGCTGGAGATAGGAGATTAGACGATACCTTCTGTGGCACAAGGTAGGGTGCAGATGGTCAATACATATATAGAATGGTTTAGTTTGGAAGAGACCTCAGTGATCAGCCAGTTCCAACCCCCCTGCCATAGGCAGGGACACCTCCCACTAGAATAGGTCACTCAAGGCCTCATCCAAACCAGCCTTGAACACCTCCAGGGAGGGAGCATCCACAACCTCCCTGGGCAACCTGTGCCAGTGTTTCACCACCCTCACTGCAAAGAACTTCTTCCTAACATCCAGTTTCAATTTCCCCTCTACCAGTTTAAACACCATTACCCCTCATCCTGTCATTACAAGACCTTGTAAATAGTCCCTCCTCAGCCTTCCTGTAGGCCCCCTTCAGATACTGGAAGGCCTCCTCGAAGGTCTTCTCGAAGCCTTCTCTTCTCCAGGCTGAAGAGCCCCAACTTTCATAGCCTGTCCTTGTAAGAGAGGTGCTCCAGCCCTCTCCCCATCTTTGAGGCCCTCCTCTGGACTTGCTCCAACGGTTCAATGTCCTTCTTGTGTTGGGGGCTCCATAACTGTACACAGTATTCCAGATGGGGTCTCATGAGAGGAGAGTAAAGTTGCAGTGTGTAACCTTTCAGTGAGATGCTCAAAAAAGGGTATTTTTTCAAGTCACAGAGTCAACTTAGAGCAAGTCAGTACTTTGTATTGTGTGGGTATGATGCTTTTAACATAATATTCAGAGTCTCAGAGACAGAATTGTTACCATCAAATTGTCTCCTGAGTGACATTATATTTATCCACAGTGTTACTTTACATCGCTTACTTTACAGAAGTTAAACCTACAGCAAATTACTCACAAACGCCTCCTTTGTGGAAGAAAAGGAAAAAAAAAGCATTTTACTGAAGAATGTGATTGAACTGGTTCAGGAGCAGTGGAAGTTGTTTCTGCAACTCCTGAAGCAGCTTTTCAGGAAAACCCCTAATGCAAGGTGCATTTTGCACTTAGAACTCAGTGTTTCTTGTAGTGTCTATGTGCAGCATTTGGAAAAGCCATCGGGGCTTGTTGAAAGGGCTTTAAACTAGGCTGGAAGGGGGAGTGGGTCAAACACAGCACTACTAGAGATGAACCAATGGAGGCTAAGGGTGGTAGGCCAGAGATAGAGGCAAAACCAGCAGCCCAGCTGAAGTGTATGTGCACCAATGTATGCAGTATGGGTAATAAACAAGAGGAGCTGGAAGCCTTGGTACAAGAGGAAAACTATGATGTTGTCACCGTCACAGAAACTTGGTGGGATGACTCACAGAACTGGAGCACTGTAATCAATAGCTACAGACTCTTTAGGAGAGACAGGCAAGAAAGAGGTGGAGGAGTGGCCCTGTGTATAAGGGATTCTCTGGACATCACGGAAGTAGAGATTAAGGATGATCAGGTTGAGTTCCTATGGGTAAGAATTAGAGGGAAGGCCAACAAGGCTGACATCCTGGTTGGAATCTGTTATAGACCACCCAACCAGGAAGAAGAGGTTGATTTATTATTCTTTAAGCAGCTGGAGGCTGCCTGAAGATCACTTGCCCTTGTTCTTGTGGGCAACTTTAAACTGCCAGACATCTGCTGTGATATTAACACTACAGAGAAGAGGCAGTCTAGAAGGTTCTTAGAGTGTATGGAGGACAACTTCTTATCTCAGATGTTACATGAGCCTACCAGGGGTGCAGCCCTACTTGACCTCTTGACAAATAGAGAAGGGTTGGTGGGAGATGTGGTGGTTGGAGACTGCCTGGGGTCCAGTGACCATGAAATTAGAGAGTTTTCAATATATGGTGAAATGGTCAACCTGACCTCAGTGTCAGGCAAGGTTATGGAACAGGTCATCTTGGGTGCCATCACAAAGCACCTACAGGATGGCCAAGGCATGAGGCCCAGCCAGCATGGGTTTAGGAAGGGCAGGTCCTGCCTGAACAACCTGATCTCCTTTTATGATCAGGTTACACACCTGGTAAATGTGGGGCAAGCTGTGCATGGTTGCGGGAAGCCAGTGGAGGTGAGAGGATCGGGGTACTGACGAGAGGACTCAATATGAGCTAGCTGCAAGCAGTACAGTACACTTTATTGAGGCAATACACTGGCTTATATGGTGCTTGGAAGAGGTGTGCACAAATAGCTCAAGATTGGTACATGTGGAAAGTACAGATGGATCCAGGGTTGTGTGCATGGTACAGATAGGTTAACATTATATCAACAACCTGCAGGATCAGCCTCCTGCAGCTGGCTGACCCGGCCCCCTGCAGCTGGCACTCTACCTCCTGCAGCTGCGTGTGCCACCCACCGCCTAGCTTCCTGAGTCTGAGATGGACTCAAGGACACTTTGCATCACGGGGTCTCATGTTTATCAGCTCATGTCCTGTTAGCAACAAAATTCTCCCACAGCTGTGGATGTAGTCTACCTGGACTTTGGCAAAGCCTTTGACACCGTCTGCCACAACAAGCTCCTGGTGAGCTAGTTTGAAGCTAGCTAGAATGTTTTGGTGAGAAGAACTAGATTACAGGCTGTGAAAGGAAAACAAGGCTGATGTCTACTTCACTCATAGGCTTGCTGAGATGTGTAAAAACATAAGTCAAAACATAGATAACACACTCAGCACTTCTCTCACTTGGGCTGCTGCTGGGGAACTGGCTGGGCTGCGTCTTACACTCTAACCACACCCTCCATTTTTGGACTAATCCATTTTGCTTCCTAACCCCCTGGCCGAACCTCTATTCTTCCTTGGGACTGGGGTAAGGTTGAGAGGAGTAGGGGCAAGGTGAAGGGGTGGTTGAGAGCCCCTCCTGGGGACTCAGGTTTCTGGGAGGGGAGTTGTGTCTGTATTACCTTTTACTTTGTGTATTTCTGTCTGTAACTGTCTATACTGTAAATATCTGCTTGTAAATTGTGCCAGCTGTAAATATAAGCTTCATTCATATTTCCAGAGCCAGCTGAGTCTAGTCTGGGTGATTTCCAAAGTGTAGGGGGGCGGGGGACACCCAAACCACCACACATGGCAAAGCTGGCAGCTCATGGCTTGGACAGATTCATTCTGAAATGAATCAAGAACTGGCTGGAGGGCTGGGCCCAGAGAGTGGTGGTGAATGGTGCCACATCCAGTTGGCAGCCAGTCGCTAGTGGTGTCCCCCAAGGATCAGTGCTGGGCCCAGTCCTGTTCAATATCTTTTTTGATGATCTGAACCAGGGGATTGAGTCCAGCATCAGTAAGTTTGCAGATGACACCAAGCTAGGAGCAGATGTGGATCATGGCACTAAGTGCCTCAGCCAGGCTTTTCTTGAACACCCTCAGGGATGGCGACTCCACCACCTCCCTGGGCAGCCCATTCCAATGCCAATCACTCTCTCTGGCAAGAACTTCCTCCTAACATCCAGCCTACACCTCCCCTGGCACAACTTGAGACTGTGTCCCCTTGTTCCATTGCTGGTTGCCTGAGAGAAGAGACCAACCCCCACCCGGCTACAGCCTCCCTTCAGGTAGTTGTAGACAGCAATGAAGTCACCCCTGAGCCTCCTATTCTCCAGGCTAAACCACTCCAGCTGCCTCAGCCTCTCCTCATAGGGTTTGTGTTCCAGGCCTTTCACCAGCTTCGTTGCCCTTCTCTGGACACGTTCCAGCACCTCAACATCTCTCTTGAATTGAGGAGCCCAGAACTGGACACCCTTTGATAAAAAAAAAAAATTGGGAGTAGGTCTGAACTGTGTTTCTTGGGAAACTGCTGCAATGATCAATGCCAAAACTAATTTTTTTTCATACGCTGTCCTTTTATTTTCAAAAGACATGTTCATGTTGCTCTGTACAAAATGCCACATCTTCTACTTTAGCAAAAAGTTTTGAAGAACAATATTTTAAGTACCATACGTCTATAAGAAATTGAAGCAACTTTTAGTCAAAGCACAGAGCTGACACAAACCTACACAAAAAGTAAACATCTTTGCAGGTAAAATTGAATCTGAGAAAAAAAAGAGAGAAAGCATATCTTTGAGAAAAAAAAATAATTTGGCAGTGAGAAATCCAGGAGATTTCTGCTACAGGTGTGTGGAACTATTTTAAGTAGTGCATAAAGATCAGAAGGGATTTCTGCAGAGGGAGATAAAATTGAAAACAAGGTTTAAACAGTCTGCTAAGACTTTGAACATTCTCTTTCCTCAGAATCTGGCAATTTGTACCTCTTTTCTTGCCAAAGGTTTTGATTTTTTTCTTCAAATAAACCTGCCAGCTGCTTTGTCTATTAGTGCTAGTCTTCCAAGAATTCTTTTGATAACCAGTAGGTCCCTACTAATGCAAACACTTCAACACAATCAAGAATAAAAGAAGTCAGATGTTGTAAAAATTCAATTAATTTTCTCTTCAACTCGACCTTTCTTTTTCTGAAGGAGAGAAAAACAAGTTGTGTGTTTTTGCTGACACCCATGTATGCTTTTCATTAAGAAAAAAAAGGCACATTCTTTCTCTTTTGACACCCAGTTCTTTAAAATCAGAAATCTTTAAGATAGGTTCACCTTAGGCGTTGATTGTATTGCTATGAGAAAAGTCTAAGAGTCTCTAATTTAGTGCACCCATCTCTGAACCTGAGTTAAAAATACACTTATCTCACAAAGGTGCTGTGGTGTTCAGTGAGCTGTCAGCACACTAAACCACTTCTCTCTGTTCCTTCCAGCTCCCTAACCACCCGTGTTAGGCTACTGCTTCTAGTGAACAAACCTAGCCTTCACATCAAGAAAGCAGTTAAATTGTTTTGCTTCTAGTGGCATGTACCAGGTGGCAGAGTGCTTAATTTAGGAGTAGCTAAACAGGTCAATGAGTTTCATTTGGATTTTCTTGTAACAGTCCATTATCCATTTTAAGAAAGGCAGATTTTTACTGCAGTCAGACTAGCCTCCTAAGGTGCATTTGTCACTGTCTATTTGTTCATGTTATTCAGATGTGGGGAGGCTAATGACATTTTTAACATGTATGTTTCATAATGCCCTGTTCACCACCTTTACTGACTTACTTTTTCTTACAGAAATGCTATGAACTCAGTGGTCCTGCTTTATTGTATGCTGAATATGCTCACTGAATTCTCACAAGTTCTTGCTGGTTGGGATTTTCTACCATTATCCTAGGTGAAACATTTATACAGAGAAGAATAAAAGTCTTGTTCAGACATACACTATAGCTGGAGAAAATTTTGGGGGAAAGGGATTTTTGAAAACATCTTATTTAAGATGACAGCAGTTTTACCACTGGTTACGAGATGGGTGAAATTTTGAGCTATTGCTTTTGAAAGTGTTATCCATGCAGGTGGAAAAGACTGATCTCTTCATTTTAAGAAAGTACATCTTCAAAGAAATGCCCACCATTCACAAAAGATACCCAGTGGAGCTGAATGAAACTGAAATGGAGCTTTAGGGCAGAGCAGCAGCTTTGGTTGTCTCTCTTCCCTCAAATTGTTATTTCTCCTACCTGCAGTAAAAAAAAAAATCCAACAACAAAAAAAATCCAAACACCCAAACCAAACATATCTATGTAAATATAAATACAGCCTTCACAGGTCATTAAAATTATATACTGAGACATTTCCTCCTTGAATTCCTTCCTGTCTGCCAGCATATGTAGCCTGTTATTATTCATTGTCGGACTGGCCAACCATATCCCACACAAAATCACCAGTATGGGTTCTTGTAGGGAGAATTTCAAGCTCTCCTTGGTCCCCTTCTGTCTCTTAAACCTCTTCTGGGACAAGGAAGTTCTTCCCTTTACTAAATATGTGTACTATTGTGTTTTGTTTTGGTTTTTTTTTTCCAATTTCTGATTGATTGGACTATTTGAAACTTTAGGATGAAGGAATTGCACTGCAACAGGAAATGAGGAAACACATTGTTGTGAAGGTCAAATTAAATAAGAAATTCATTTGGAAGATGGTTTTTAGCACTTTCTGGACACAACCTTTTTTCTTTATGACCTGCACTAGCCTGTGTTTTTGTGCAAGACTTTGTCTTGAACTTATTTGATTGTTCATTTCTTGATAATATCACACTGGAAGTGCTCTATTTAGGTCAGGCTAATGTCTTGTAATCCATATTTCCCAAATATGTACATGATTTTAGGGTCTCTATGCATTTAGAGGTCCCACAGTTATTCTTCTATTCAGCTGCATCATAATGCATATTCTCATTATCTCCTACACATTTCTTTTAGCAAAATGTTTTGCCTCCACAGATTTTCATGCCAACCAGACTCAAGACTTAAAAAAATGATCTCTCATAATAAAGCTACTTATTTAACTCTGCTTCTGATTAAAGTATCAACATGGTCACTCTAGGTAGGGAAGTGTTATTACGTGAATGTGTTCTGTGGTTTAAGTTGTCTATGCTTCTTTCATCGTACAAAGCAGATATATTTTCTTTCATTAATTAAGCAAATTGATCCCATGAGGCACACTACCTTTGTTTTTTTATGACTGTGCTTAAGATAAATTAGATTGTTCTTTCTATGACTATTGAGTAAGTTAATGCAGCAAGTGAATAGTTTTGATTGACAGTGTATGACAATCGATGCTGAATTTACATGCCTTAAGTCAAGGAAGATTTGCATACTTTGTTTTTCACTCTAACAAAGGGATCCATCACTACCTTGATTTTAATAGTGTGATGGTTTGGGTGTTACCCGCCACCCCACACTTTGTTAATCACCCAGACTAGACTCAGCTGGCTCTGGAAATTGGATGAAGCTTATATTTACAGCTTAGCAGAATATACAAGCAGATATTTACAGTATATACAGTTATGTACAGAAACATACAAGGTAAAAGGTAATACAGAAACACAACACTCCACCCAGAAACCTGAGTCCCCAGGAGGGGCTCCCAACCACCTTTCCACCTTCTCCCACCCCTCTACCTTATCCCAGGCCTTGCCTTGTGCTCCAAGGAAGAATGGAGGGTTGGCCAGGGTGGTTAGGAAGCAAGTGGATTAATCAGAGAGATGGAGGATGAGGTTAGAGAGAAATGCAGCCCAGAGCCCAGGCAGTGCCCGAATGCCAAAATCTATGTTTTTACTCTTGTTCTTATACATCTCAGCAAGCCTGTGAGTGAAGTAGACATCACCATTGTTTCCCTTTCACAGCCTGTAATCTAGTTCTTCTCACTTAAACATTCCAGCTAGCTTCAAACTAGCAGAAGTAGTCATTCCCAATATTTAATATATAGCTGAATGACAATCCAAATACATAATATCTGTACCAATAACCTGTTTGAATTTGTCTTTTTAATATAATAATCTTAAAATATTGGTTATATTTCAAATGTAACAATTTGTTTGAATTTCTGAATGTTTCATTTCTGGATGGTCACATTTACTATATTATTTTAAAGGCATTTACATATGTAACATAATTTAAAAGAATTATCTGTCCTATAAATAGATGACTCCTTTCCAAAGGAATAAGTTAATATAAATTACAGAGTTTCTTCTATTTAACATTTTTTGTGTTACTCAGTTTCATCATAGCATTTACTGTAGCAGTCATGTACTCTAATATGACTGCACATTGGAATGGGTTGCCCAGAGAGCTGGTGGAGTCACCGTCCCTGGAGGTGTTCAAGAAAAGACTGGATGAGGCACTTAGTGCCATGGTCTGGATGACTGGATAGGGATTGGTGATAGGTTGGACTGGATGATCTTGGAGGTCTCTTCCAACCTGGTTGATTCTATGATTCACTGGAAAGAGTGAGGTGGTAGCAGGCCCATCTTCACAGCTTTCACCGCTGTTAAAACCTTGGCATTTCTGTATTCTTGGTTTCTAGATCTGAAATGTGAGTGTTTACTACAAATTGATTTTCAGATAGAGAAAAGCACAGCTATGGCAGTGACCTATTTCCAAGCTCCAGCCTGAAGCTCTGCCTGTTCTGTTGAGGATAGGAGCCCAGAGATCCGTGAAAAGTTAGATCCTTAAAAATATCTTCTAAGAAGGAGATGTGGGAGTTGTTGACTGTGTTGCTGAGCTTCCAGGTAGTGTTGTGTGAGGTGTGAACAATCCACAGCTCAGCAATTCTTTGATTCTCATCAGCTGCCAGTAAATTCTGTAAAGTTGCCATCCACACAAAAAGCAGTGATTATAAGAGAGTGTATATTAGCACTACAGCTGTGTAATTGCAAAAAGTATAAAGCAGACTATTTATACACATAAATATAATACACATAAGCCAGCTTATGTGCTCTGCTAACATTTTGGGTCCCTATTTGCTAAGTCACTTGTGAACATAGAGCCAAGGAGCATTTTAATCAAAAAAGTATTTTTCAAAGGCAAATCTGAATATTAGGCAGGCTAAACATGAACACATAGAGTAATTTTGAAGAATGTTTATGCCATGGACTTGGTGACAAATGTAAACCAGATTTTTCTTTCAGAAAGCATGGTATCAGGCAGCACAATCACTATCATAAATAAGACACTGATGATATAGCCAAGTATGAACTATTTACTCTGTGCAGCCAATACATATGCCAACACTGCAACATCCATGTTGGTCAGCTAACACTTCTATGTAGTGAACAGATCTCTCAAATACTTGCAAACAGTGCAATTAATACTATCAGCTTTTTCCCTGGAAGTTGGCTGAACTTCCATTTTTCCATTACAATGTCTATAGGACAAATTAAATTAATCCTAGAACTTAGATTTTCAATGTTTCTTCACCTTTTTGGTAGTTTTATGTGTACAGTCTTCGTATACAGTCTTTTCTCATAGTAGAAGCTTCACTTTCTCTTAAGGAAACAGTCATTCAAAATGAATCATAGAATCATAGAGTCAGCCAGGTTGGAAGAGACCTCCAAGGTGATCCACTCCAATCTGTCACCCAGCCCTATCCAATGAACTAGACCATGGCACTAAGTGCCTCAGCCAGTCTTTTCTTGAACACCTTCAGGGACAGCAACTCCACCACCTCCCTGACAGACCGTTCCAGTGGTGAATCACTCTCTGTCAAGAACATCCTTCTGATATCCATCCTATACCTCCCCCGTCACAACTTGAGGCTGTGTCCCCTGGTTCTGTTGCTGGTTGCCTGGCAGAAGAGACCAACCCCCACTTGGCTACAGCCTCCCTTCAGGTAGCTATAGACAGCAAGGAAGTCACCCCTGAGCCTCCTCTTCTCCAGGCTAAACACCCCCAGCTCCCTTAGCTGTTTCTCAGAGGGCTGTGTTCCAGGCCCCTCACCAGCTTTGACATCCTTCTCTGGACACGTTCCAGTATCTCAACATCTCTCTTGAATTGAGGAGCCCAGAACTGGACACAGTACTCAAGGTCTGACCTGACCGGTGCTGAGTACAGGAGAAGAATAACCTCCCTTGTCCTTCTGGCTGCACTGTTCCTGATACAGGCCAGGATGCCATTGGCTGTCTTGGCCACCTGGGCACACTGCTGGCTCATCTTCAGCCTACTATCTGCCAGTAGCCCCAGGTCCCTTTTTTCTTGGCTGCTCTCCAGCCACTCTGTCCCCAAGGATGTGCTATTGATGAAGAATCAATAGCATATCCCTGCTGTATGTTTGAGGTCTTCACCCTTAACAAAAGTTAAAATACTGTGTTCAAACTGAGTGTGTATTTTTGAGGATGTTATAAATCAGTGCTCTGCATGGTTTCCATTTTGCCATTTTTTCCACAGCTCAGTCACAGGGAAATGGCACTGGGGGTTGAAGTTTCAAAGGAAGAACAGAATATTGGTGTATTTAATTTTCTTCTTGTCTCCTCTATTTCTGCTGACTGGCAAACTGGTTAATGAGGGTTGGTTCAGGACAGCAAAATAGACTGGATCCCTCACTCAGAGACAAGCAAGAAACTCCATAAAGCCTTTCAGGATTTGATCTTTTTATTGATTTCAGTCCTGTCTATCAGCTGCTTCCCAGAAGTGCTAACAACTTTGTCCTTTCATTTCTGGGTAATTTTCGTTCCCTTCTAGTTTCACCAAAGCAATAGTGTAGGACAGCTGGAGAATCTTGACTGTCTGCAATGTTTTACAAATACTTTGATATTGGAAGATGCAATGTAAATTAAAAGTCAGTGGGAGCAGCCTTGCCTTGCAGGAACATTCTTTATTTTGTCAGTGAAAATGAGAAGGGACAGGAACAGGGTTGGTAACATTTCTATAGCCTGAGAGGTCCTTTCTTCATGGACATAGAATTCGTGAAACCATATTGAAAGAAAGGCTGCTTTTAAGTATTCAGGACACGAAATAGATTTGAATTAGAGAGTAGCACCTGTTAGAAGGTTGTTTAGTTTGCCGGTGAATAGATAAAACAATCCGTTTTGCCAGCGCACCGGGAAGTACCAGGCTGCTCTCTCTGGAGTGGTAGCTCCTCCGCTGCCTGATGTTCCAGATGTGCCCAAGGTGCACGATCGCCATCTAGTGCGCACTGTAAAGTATGGAGAAGTAATTTCATAGCCGACATAGAAACCTGATATAACTCTGATGTGGTAAGGCAAGGCAAGTCAGTAAAAGCAGGTTAGATATGTAGAAAATGCTGGCGTTAACGGCATAGCTAAGCTTAGGGGGTTGCTTTTCTCTTTTAATTTCTCCCATGGGATGGTGACAAATCACATAACACAAAGGTAAAAGACACCACCTTAACGCTGCATATTTTTTTTTTTCTCCCATAATATGGGATTTTGAATATAAAAGCAATAAAGTAGCAGAGAGTTAGGAGGAAAGGATTCTGTTCCCAGATTTAGTGAACTTTCTATATGATGTTTTAGCTCTGCTTCTTTAACTTTGCAGCATTATTCAGTGCACTGCCTTTTTCATTCAGGTCCATTTACAGAACGAGCTGCTTAGAGCAAGGGTTGATGTCACAGAGCATGGAGGGTGTCACAGAGGTGCAGAAAGAAGTGAAAAATCCTGTGTTTTTAAAAAATAGACATGAATATAAAATAGGCTACGTAAAATGGCTTTCCTGAATAATGATACCATTGTGCTGTCAACTACGAGTCATTAACAGAAAATAAACACCTTCTCTATTCCTCAGGTATTTAAAAGAGAAGGTTTTGACAGGACAGGTCACCTATATCCTCCAGCTCTTTTAATTTCTTTGTTTTACCTATGTACTCATCTGTAGAGCATGGAACAAACAGGTGTCTTTGCTCCTGCTTAGGCATAGAAACCAACAGTACTTTTTTACTGTAATGATTTAGATGTTAAAGCAATTGCTTCCTCCATGCCCTTCAGGTTAATGGTCTCAGCTGGTAGATCTGAAGGAAACGTGTATTGAAGAAGATACAGCCTCCCCTGCATTTCAGTGCTGAAGGCTGTTATGCCTAAACATGCGTGATTAGTATGGCTATGGTTTGTTTCTCATTGCTGTTTTTCTTCTATACAGTATGAAGCAAAGGAAAATGTTGCATGAGTTGAGGAAGATGCAGTTTCTTTTCCAATATGTGACTAAGGCTTTCTTTTCTGGACTTTCTTTTCTTTTGTTTTTGATCTGGATGAGGGCATCGAGTCAGTCATCAGCAAGTTTGCAGATGACACTAAGCTGGGGGCAGATGTGACTGAGTTGGAGGGCAGAAGGGCTCTGCAGCGGGACCTTGACCGCCTGGACAGATGGGCAGAGTCCAATGGGATGGCATTCAATAGCTCCAAGTGCAGGGTGCTGCACTTTGGCCACAACAACCCCATGCAGAGATACAGGCTGGGGTCAGAGTGGCTGGAGAGCAGCCAGACAGAGAGGGATCTGGGGGTGCTGATTGATACCCGCCTGAACATGAGCCAGCAGTGTGCCCAGGTGGCCAAGAGAGCCAATGGCATCCTGGCCTGCATCAGGAATGGTGTGGCCAGCAGGAGCAGGGAGGTCATTCTGCCCCTGTACTCTGCACTGGTTAGACCACACCTTGAGTACTGTGTTCAGTTCTGGGCCCCCCAGTTTAGAAGGGACATTGAGATGCTTGAGCGTGTCCAGAGAAGGGCGACGAGGCTGGTGAGAGGCCTCGAGCACAGCCCTACGAGGAGAGGCTGAGGGAGCTGGGATTGTTTAGCCTGGAGAAGAGGAGGCTCAGGGGTGACCTTATTGCTGTCTACAACTACCTGAGGGGTGGTTGTGGCCAGGGGGAGGTTGCTCTCTTCTCTCAGGTGGCCAGCGCCAGAACGAGAGGACACAGCCTCAGGCTGCGCCAGGGGAAGTTTAGGCTCGAGGTGAGGAGAAAGTTCTTCACTGAGAGAGTCATTGGCTACTGGAATGGGCTGCCCAGGGAGGTGGTGGAGTCGCCGTCCCTGGAGCTGTTCAAGGCAAGGTTGGACGTGGCACTTGGTGCCATGGTCTAGCCTTGAGCTCTGTGGTGAAGGGTTGGACTTGATGATCTGTGAGGTCTCTTCCAACCTTGGTGATACTGTGATAATGACCAGGTGCAGTGAAACATTTCAAAAGGCAGAAGTGTTTATTGGTTGCATAAAAGCAGTCCTTTGAAACTGGTGCAGATTGTGATACTGGTTAGTGTAGTTTTAATCTGTGTATATAGAAATGTTTTCCTTCCTTGTTTTGATTATCCATCAGCACAGTTAAATGAATTGTTTTGTGTTACCATGAAAATTCAAACAAAAGTACCTGTGTTCTCATCAGACAGGTCTTCGCAAC
This sequence comes from Tricholaema leucomelas, assembly GCA_013400475.1. Taxonomy (NCBI): domain Eukaryota; kingdom Metazoa; phylum Chordata; class Aves; order Piciformes; family Lybiidae; genus Tricholaema lacrymosa; species Tricholaema leucomelas. The sequence continues at coordinate 57,949 of WAAF01003294.1, read as the reverse complement.
TCTTTCTTACCACCAAGGTTTAACTGTCTACTGAAACAAATAGATTAGAATAAATATTTTCTAGGTATTTTTATGTACTAATGTTTAACAATATTCTCTCTGAAGATGTGGAAATCCTACTCCCAAATGTATCAAATTACCCATGTGATGTCGTTATAGTCCTGTGTTTAACCCTCTTCATGCTCAAAAGCTTTTTCATGACTGAAATGTCTCACTGATGCCTGTGGTTAGATTGCATGAATCTTGATCTAAATGTTCAGGACACTGACATGAGTACATTTTGAAGTATATGAGGAATGCTGTGTAGCTGAATAGTCAGGCTTTGCAAGTTTTCAAGTCCTCATTGTCCATGTTCTAGCTTTTCTTACACAAACTACAAGATATCTTATGCTCTTATGTGCCATAAACATGGGACTCCTAGCACAATGTGATGAAGACATAAACCCTCTGAACTAGTAAAAACCACTGTTGTGGCTGATATACAGAACACTGACACCTGTGGAAAAGGCAGATTTTGCCATTTGATCTAAGGGAGTAAGTTAGATTTCACCAGGGTTTCACAGCATCACTGTGTTTGGCTTTTTTGTGATTGATCCCACCATGACTTAAAACTTTGATACTTTGCCCCCCTCTATATGGCTTCGAAAACAGGAAAACAGCACGTGCTGCTATGAAATGAGAGTCCTTTTAGTAGCTTACATATTGGCTGGAGAAAGATGTAGCTGGATATTAAAGCAATACTCTGAAAAAAATGAAATTGGGTGGTGGTTGTCTTTAAATACAACTTTTGGAAGGGAAAAAAAACATGTGGAACAGCAGATGTTAGCTGAGAACTACTCTTTCTTTTTGAGAGCAAAACATTTCATGTTGCTGAATCCTTTACTGCCATACCTTTATTCTATATCCAATTGAAACAGCATTTACAGAGGTAGTTAACAGCATGGTTCCTGGCATCAGTACTGAAAGCCTTATTACTTTCTAGTCACATATGTTAAGTAAAAGTATATATTCTTAATGGTGATTGCTTTCTAATAGCCTTAGGAACACCTGTACCAGTCATCTACAAGATATATTTTTACTTCAGTGTTGAACACATATTATTTTAACTGGGTTAATTGTGCATTTTTGTCTGTTCACAGTATTGCTTTACTGTGGCAGATGGCCCAATGTATGTGTTATAAATACTTTGCATGACATCTCTATTTTACTAATCCTCACTGTGACTTTCCCATTGATAATGACTAATGGCAGTTTCTTAGCCAGCAACCTTTAATAGATTCTCTTCCCCCCCCCCCCATTCTCTGCCTGTCCTCAACAGCACTGTGTTGTTCAATAATTTAATCAGTTCAGAAACAGTATAATATTAGATAATTGAACCATTACTTTATGAATTTTTAAAATGCAAAATACCCATGGAGTAATCACTGATGAATATTTCAGTATTGAGAGAGACCACTCTCTTTTCTGAAGGAATTGAAAGGGTTTTGGTATCTATGCTTGAATGCTTTTTCTTTCCTTTTATTCTTAGTTCTGTCCCTTGATCCTGAGAACCATACGTAGTAAACAGGAAGGAATCCAATAATGAGAAAAATTAGCAGAAAAGATTAACTTTTTTGCCTACTCAGCATGACCATATTAACCATTCAACACCTAAATATCAAAGGAGCAAGATTATACAGACAAAAGAAAATCTCCTCACATCAGTGAAAATTTATCCACAAAAGGAATCCCAAAGGCAAAAAGACTTCCAGGTTCATCCCACCTGTGTTGACAGAAAAAAGGATGCAGGATCTGCAGATTCAGTGGAAGAATGATGATCTGAATGATGATCTGGATGAGGGCATCGAGTCAGTCATCAGCAAGTTTGCAGATGACACCAAGCTGGGGGCAGATGTTGCTGGGCTGGAGGGCAGAAGGGCTCTGCAGCAGGACAAATGGGCAGAGTCCNGAGAGGCCTCGAGCACAAGCCCTACGAGGAGAGGCTGAGGGAGCTGGGATTGTTTAGCCTGGAGAAGAGGAGGCTCAGGGGAGACCTTATTGCTGTCTACAACTACCTGAGGGGTGGTTGTGGCCAGGAGGAGGTTGCTCTCTTCTCTCAGGCGGCCAGCACCAGAACAAGAGGACACAGCCTCAAGCTACGCCAGGGGAAATTTAGGCCTGAAGTGAGGAGAAAGTTCTTCACTGAGAGAGTCATTGGCTACTGGAATGGGCTGCCCAGGGAGGTGGTGGAGTCGCCGTCCCTGGAGCTGTTCAAGGCAGGATTGGACGTGGCACTTGGTGCCATGGTCTAGCCTTGAGCTCTGTGGTAATGGGTTGGACTTGATGATCTGTGAGGTCTTTCCAACCTTGGTAATAACTGTGATACTGTGATAATATCAGCGCAGAGCACTCTAAGTTGGGTTGAGTTTTTGGGAAACTACTGGACTTGGGAATTTCTGACTAGGATCAATCTTTTCTCTGTGAACAGGATCAGACATTTGGTGGGTTCATGCTTATGATCTGTGTGTTGCTAGCAGCTGCTGTGTTTTGCTCAGGGCAGTACTCCTCATGCTCTCTTCCTCTTATCCAAGAGGTTTTGTGATCAAAGCAGCAGTGGAGCAGAGCTAGCAGGGGCCTGTAGGACAATTCCCTGATTTCACAGCTGTTTGTGAGATTTCTCACTATAATTTCACAGTTTGTGTTCCTTCTCAGAAATAAACAAACAACAACAAAACCCAAATTCAACTGTATTACTTCAAACAAGAATGCTATATGTGCCCTAACCATGACCTGTATTTGGAGCTTTCCTTGCAGAGATAAAGCTGAGAGCTGGCTGAAGCATATGCTCACTCAGACATTAGGATGAGTTTGAGTCTGAAGTTTAAAATGAGTAACTTCATAACTTTTATTCAAAAGTGGTTTCTACATGCATAAATGTCTCATCTTCTCCTCCCACTCCCAGGGTTCTAGAGGAAGGTCAACTTTAAAGAGTTTTACAGGTTTTAAGCAACACGTGTATGTTAAGGCAGCTACCCTGGATACCTGCCTGAGTGTCAAAACTGTTCTGTAGCTTCTTGTGCTTGCTTAACTGTGCTTGCTAATATTAGGTACCTTCTCAATGTATTGCTGCTTACTCAGTGTTGCTGATGATAATAGTTATTCCTTTCACCTACTATTTAGTTGATCCTGATAGTTTTAGTTAAATCTGCCTTTTCTCATAGATGCCGCTATGATAGAACAAATTAGAATAGAATAGAATCAACCAGGTTGGAAGAGAGCTCCAAGATCATCCAGTCCAACCTAGCACCCAGCCCTATCCACTCAACTAGACCATAGCACTAAGTGCCTCAGCCAGGCTTTTATGAACACCTCCAGGGATGGTGACTCCACCAGCTCCCTGGGCAGCCCATTCCAATGGCAAATCACTCTCTCTGTGAGGAACTTCCTCCTAATGTCCTTTGGAGATATTTGCGTACTGCCAGTGAACCCATCTAAGGGATTTTGTATGTGTGTCCAGGGAGAGAATGGAGTATGTCTGGTTTGATACAAAACCAATTTATATGCAATTGCAAAAGGAAGAAACACAAAACACCTGAAAAACTTTCCTTTGGAAGAGGAGGGAGGAGGTGATACTCTTTAGGGAAAAAAAAAAAAAAAGGAAAATAGAATAGATAAAAAGATGATTGCTTGTTGTTATTGAAAAGTTTTAGGGGAGCTTAATGCCAGACATTTTGTTTTTCCCTCTGCCAGGCACAAGCATATTCACTGTTTACGAAGCTGCCTCCCAAGAAGGCTGGGTGTTCCTTATGTACCGAGCAATCGACAGTTTTCCCCGGTGGCGTTCATATTTCTATTTCATCACCTTAATTTTCTTTCTGGCCTGGCTTGTTAAGGTACTGGAAAACTTGTTACTTTATACTTATTTGAAACATAGATCATTTTAGAATTATTTTTTTCTCTTTTCCACTTTCTGAGCTTTGTGTCAACCGTTCTTTGCTGTTTGTATTTCAGAATGTCTTCATTGCAGTCATCATTGAAACATTTGCAGAAATTAGAGTGCAGTTTCAGCAGATGTGGGGGTCCAGGAGCAGTACTACTTCAACTGCCACCACCCAGGTGAAGTACCTGAGATGCTGAAATAAACTGGGGACTCGGTTTGGTTTATTTTATGAAAGAATGGCAAGTAAAGAATTATTTTTAAATAATAAATAAGCAAATAATTATTTAATATTATTAATAATAATATTTAATATTATTTATTATTATTATCAATAAGAAAAGATTTTTTTTAATCTGGCTTATTTTACTTTGCCTATTACTACACATATTTTAAAGCTGATTTGGAATTTTCATGCAAAATTGAATCCTATGTTATGTTATCCAACTAGGCTTCCTCAAAAAATACATTTTAGCTCTGCACTTTAAGGCATGATACAAAGAGGAGCAACTCAGTGCTTATCTAAGCTGGCAACTCTTCCATAAGGAATCAGCAGCATTACAACCCTATTTATGTGACACTGTTCCCAGGGTAATGAGCACATCTCTCAGGATGGCTTTTAAGCTTCAACCACACTGCTGTGGCTGTGTTCTTGAAGTGACTTGTTTGAGTCCTGGGTATCAAGGAAAAGATAAGAGTGAGGTGGGAACTTCACCACATTTCATTATGTAGTTTTTGCAGACTCTCAGGTGGCAATTCAAAATCTTAGAGCCATTCATTTTCTTTCAAGGACATTTTCCAGGACAGTGTTAATAACTTCCAGAGTGGTGTCTCACTGTTCCTTATGTCCACCAATCTGCATCTTTTTATGTCCTAATTTCTGACAAAAAGAACCCAAAACAACACAAAACCACAAAACCAACACAAAAACACAAAACCAACTAAACAAAATGGAATAACTATACCTACACTTCCAGAGGTTATTGGTACATTAGGACTAAGAGGCACACATTATGTGGAAAAAGAACATGTTGGATTTTTTTCTGTAGCAGTAATAACCAATTCACTCTTATTTTAAGGTAGCTATCATTAAAATGTATGCAAGTCTTTAAGGGGAATGTACTAGATTCCATTTATATTAATTGACACGTAGAAGATTTCTGACAACAGTTTTCCCTTTCAAGATGTTTCATGAAGATGCTGCTGGAGGTTGGCAGCTTGTGGCTGTTGATGTGAATAAACCCCAGGGCAGAGCTCCTGCATGTCTACAGGTACGATATTGCTTTTTTAATAAATCAGTGTTTGTAACCAGCACCACTCAAATGTTGGCATAGGGAGAGATTGTGGTAAGAAACAGCTACAGTAGTTTTAGTCATAAATTCCATTAAATCCATTGCTTTCTGCACTGTAGTTTTTTTCTCGCATATTACAGATCAACATCAAAAAAACCCCAAACCCAAAACAATAAACCATGGCCAAAGGCAGAAGGTTCTTTTTTGTGTGTGTGTTTATGAGAAAAAGTTTTTTGGTATTTTAAAGATTAAATAGCATAAGGAGTAATCCTTTATTTCTCAGGCTTTATATGCAAACTGATTCCACTCCTAGGTTATTTGCATGAGAAGTGTGTGTTTATTAACTGAAAAAAATACAACAAATGCCAGGAAGCATGACTAATGATAATAAACACAGAAGTACCTCATTTCTCTGGTTATATTTTTAAAATAGACTCACAGAAAAAGTGGGGAGAGGCAGGTAGGTAGTAAGCTACACAGTGTTCAAAACTACCAAATTTAATATTCTCACTTGGCTATGGGTGAGTTTGTAAAAGTCTATCCTCATTGTTTAAAAAGATCCAGGCTAAGACAAGCAGTGCTTTTATAAACCTTTTCTTATTGCAGCACATTGTACAACAGCTAAAACGTTTATTTTCAAGTTAAATGATCTCATTTCTTGATGAAAGAAACTTCAGAGGGGGAAGCCAAACTTACTATAGTAATCTGATAGTATGATGTTTGCTGGCAGTTTTGGTCATGTTTGGTTTAGTGTGTAAACTACAATACAGCAGCTTGGCAGCATGTACATAGAATCATAGAATCATAGAATGGTTTAGGTTGGAAGGGACCTCAAGGATCATCCAGCTCCAACCCCCCACCATAGGCAGGGACACCTCCCACTAGAGCAGGCTGCTCAAGGCCTCATCCAGCCTGGCTTTAAACGCCTCCAGGGAGGAAGCATCCACAACCTCCCTGGGCAACCTGTTCCAGTGCCTTACCACCCTCACTGTAAAGAACTTCCTCCTAACATGCAGTCGGAATCTCCCCTCTTCCAGCTTAAACCCATTCCCCCTCGTCCTAACATTACTAGACCTTGTCAATAGTCCCTCCCCAGCTTTCCTGTAGGCTCCCTTCAGATACTGGAAAGCCACTATAAGGTCTCCTCAAAGCCTTCTCTTCTCCAGGCTGAAGAGCCCCAACTCTTGTAGCCTGTCCTCATAGCAGAGGTGCTGCAGCCCTCTGATCATCTTCGTGGCTCTCCTCTGGACCCGCTCCAGCAGTTCCATGTCCTTCTTGTGTTGGGGGCTCCAGAACTGCACACAGTACTCCAGGTGGGGTCTGACGAGAGCAGAGTAAAGGGGGAGAATCCCCTCCCTTGCCCTGCTGGCCACACTTCTCTTGATGCAGCCCAGCACAGGGTTGGCTGTCTGGGCTGCATGTGCACACTGCCGGCTCATGTTGAGCTTCTCGTTGACCCAGACCCCCAGGTCCTTTTCCTCAGGGCTGCTCTCAGCCATTCATCACCCAGCCTGTATCTGTGCCTGGGATTACACCGACCCAGGTGCAGAACCTTACACTATAAACTAACCTGGGAAGCACCTTTCATCCCCTTCACAAGCTGTTCATTCTCAAATATGTCTGCTTTGTCAAAGCACTGCCATATATTTAATTATAGCATATGCCTTCACTGATGCTTCTTTCTCTTCCAACATTTACTTATTGATTTTACGAGCAACAGCAATGTAATTCATGGTGTTTTCAAGTCAAAGTCTTAGATATGTGAATAAAACGGAGCTGAAGTCACAATGAAAACTCTTTCAGGCCTCTTGTTTCTCCTGAGAGCCCAGCTACCTTTACAGTGGGCACATGGCATATGGGCAGAACAGAACCAGCGTACATGTGGAGACCAAACCATGAGAGATGGGTATTATTTGTGTGTTGTCAAAGAACTTTAGCTCAGACATCTGACTAAATCTCCCTTATTTTTTTTGGAAGTGACTGAAAGTGGCAACATGAAAAATTAGATATCAGTATAGTTTCTAACTTTGGCTTACAAATCTATCCTAACATGGGGCTTTTATTTTGTTATAAGGATATTATATTTGTTGCCTTTTTTTCCCCAAAGGTGCTTTGTGATTTTTTGTTACATACTCTTGCTGTCTCCCATGACTGACATTGATTTTAAATATTGATTTTGATTTGCCACTGTAAAACAATCTTTGTGTTTTCAATTTCAACTTGAACAATTTGGCGTGAATACATGCTGAGGCTCCCACATCATCACATTAGTTCGTTGTTGTTGTTACTTTAATGGTGTTAGAACTACTTGCCTACCATGATTTATTCCTACAAGCACAGTAGGAACTTCTCAGTTCATAAGTAAAGAAAAACTGAGGCGAAGTCCCAGAAAAAAAAATCTTAAAAAACTTCTTTGAGCAGGTATTTACCCCTTTAACCCCACATCATGTTTCTTATTATTCCTTTTCTGTTAATTTTAGAGTTTGCTAATGTTTTCTCTCATCTTCCTTCTTTTTTCACTACCAGTCTGCAAAGACTCATAAAACACACATACTCATTTGAATCTGAATGAGAAAGATTCAAGTCATATGAGGTTACCTGCCTGGTTAATGTGGGGAAGGCTGTGGATGTAGTCTATCTGGACTTCAGCAAGGCTTTTGACACCATCTGCCACAACAAGTTCCTGGCAAAGCTGGCAGCTCGTGGCTTGGACAGATTCACTCTGATATGGGTCAAGAACTGGCTGTGTGGCCGGGCCCAGAGAGTGGTGGTGAATGGTGCCACATCCAGTTGGCAGCTGTCACTAGTGGTGTCCCCCAAGGATCAGTTCTGGGCACAATCCTGTTCAATATCTTTATTGATGATCTGGATGAGGGGATTGATTCCAGCATCAGTGAGTTTGCAGGTGATACCAAGCTAGGAGCAGGTGTGCATCTGTTGGAGGGTAGGAGAGCCCTGCAGAGGGACCTTGATAGGCTGGCTGGGTGGGCAGAGGCTAGTGGGATGAGAGTGAGCAAGGCCAAATGCAGGGTTCTGCACTTTGGCCACAACAACCCCAAGCAGCACTACAGGCTGGGGACAGAGTGGCTGGAGAGCAGCCAGGCAGAAAGGGACCTGGGGGTGCTGGTAGATAGTAGGCTGAAGATGAGCCAGCAGTGTGCCCAGGTGGCCAAGAGAGCCAATGGCATCCTGGCCCATATCAGGAACAGTGTGGCCAGTGGGATGAGGGAGGTTATTCTTCCCCTGTACATAGTTCTGGTCAGGCCACACCTTGAGTACTGTGTCCAGTTCTGGGCTCCTCAACTCAAGAGAGATGTTGAGGTGCTGGAACATGTCCAGAGAAGGGCAACAAAGCTGGTGAGGGGCCTGGAGCACAGCCCTGTGAGGAGAGACTGAGGAAGCTGGGGTTGTTTAGCCTGGAGAAGAGGAGGCTCAGGGGTGACCTCATTGCTGTCTACAACTACCTGAAGGGAGGCTGTAGCCAGGTGGGGGTTGGTCTCTTCTGCCAGGCAACCAGCAATAGAACAAGGGGACACAGCCTCAAGTTGTGCCGAGGGAAGTATAGGCTGGATGTTAGGAGGAAGTTCTTGACAGAGAGAGTGATTGGCATTGGAATGGGCTGCCCAGGGAGGTGGTGGAGTCACCGTCCCTGGAGGTGTTCAAGAAAAGCCTGGCTGAGGCACTTAGTGCCATGGTCTAGTTGAGTGGATAGGGCTGGGTGCTAGGTTGGACTGGATGATCTTGGAGGTCTCTTCCAACCTGGTTGATTCTATGATTTTGTGATTCTATGCTGCCTTCTATGAAAACGTGGTTGGTATTACTAACACCAAGTAATGGCATTTTCAGTCTTCTCAATACATAGTTTTGTAATGAACAAAGAAAATCCGAAACTGTTGGTTCCTGTGGGAAACTGAGCCAGACAGCCATTACTTGTCCATGCTAATATTTTGGGGGTTTATGTCCAGCAAAAAATAAAATACATAGCTGAAGAAGGAATGATTTACAGAAAACACTTAGGAGTACTTGGTGTGATATGTCAACACGAATGGAAGTGGTCACTTCCAAACTGTATCTGTGCTTGTACTGATAGTAAAACCTTCAAAAGATTGAAAATACTGTGTTCACTTCTAATCATGTATGCTCCATCCAGGGAAGAAATAGAAGGTCATAAAGCAACTGAGCAAGCAAGTGACATGATTACAGTGCTTTTGAACATACAATTAATGTCAGAAATTTAATCCTGTCCTTTTTGCCTGGGAAATAATTTAGTCCTTCGTGATACATATTATTAGCCGAACGTGTTACAGAATTCTGTACAATTACAGAAATTTAGCAAACCTTGAAGGACAGACAAAAAGATCAAAAGTAACATCAAAAGAAAACACATGGAAGATGAATATGACATGGCCAGAGATGGAGGAATTGAGTGATTTTTAGCAGTTTCATAATGGATATATTCAATGAGAAAAAACGCAACAAAGAACAGTGTTTGGGGATTTTCACTGCAGGAGTAACAGAAAAGAGCACACGTAGGTTTTCTCCTCTTCTTTTTAATGAGACGTAATTATTGGTGCACTAGAAAAGTGTGGTAGTCTATTTACATACTAATTTGCTCTTTAGTGGTACTTTGGAATCAAGCAGAAGTTGTGCCTACTCAGTTCTACAGTGTCTTTCATTAAAGTAAATACCTATATAATACATTTATTCCAATTAACTGAAATGCTCTCTTACAGCATAAGAAAAATCTTCTCTTTTGGTTAGTTAAAATTCAGTTTTGATTGTAATGAGGTTATTATTTGAGTATGTTATATATGAGTTTATTCAGAAGCAGATTAAACTTCTGAGGCTGTCATTAAATAAAAACACATCTATTTTATCAATGCCCTGTTCTTATCTAGCCTAGAAATTGCAGTAGTTAACAGAAGCTTGGGTGTTTCAGTGGTGTACTCGAGACTTGAAACAGTACTGAAAACCATCTACATTAGTTTTACTGAAAACCATCAATGTTAGCTTTACTGAGGAGACTTGGGAGCAGAGTATGTAAAGTAATGTAAAAGCAATCTGTCAGTTTTGATGAGGTAAAAACATTTTTTAGAGTGAGTTGGAATAGAAGATTCTGCAGAGAAACTGGAAATATTTGTGACAGAAGAGCACAGACAATATAGTCCAGCCCTGTCCAACCTTCCTATCTTTAGGTGTGTTTGTGAATATAGTAAATGCTGGGCATTAAGACAAGTTATATTTCATTTTATTGTTTTAATAGAGACTTCCATATTTTCCATTTGCACATAGGGTGTGGGAAGAAATGGTGTCTCAAACTCTGCTTGAAGATTCAAAAAATGAGCTGTTGTTAAATGTGCACTCAATTTCAGCATTATGCCTTTTCAGATGGGGAAGGTAAAGCTGTAACCATCCCCTACTGTCTGTTCAATACCTTTTTTCAGGGACTTGAACCACAGTAGCAATGACAACTGAAAAGGCAGTGAGTTTACTGCTGGGACACCCAGCTCACTGTCTCGTTTGATAATGTAAACTAAAGTTTGGTTCATGTTGTTAAAAGAAGTCATGGATTCAGACAGCTGAAATTATTGTAGTCTGTCTAACTGGAGGAAGGAGAGGACAGGGCAACTCAGGTGTGAATGTGCTGCTGCTGCGGTTTTGAGAACCACTGTATTTATCTGATACAAATTTGAAAGACTCTCCTAGCACTGGGGAACTAAACATATTTTGCCTGTATACGTTTTTTGCTTACTTAAATTTTTCATTTTTACTGAAGGGGACTGTGATGGTTTGGGTGTTCCCCGCCCCCCACACTTTTAGAAATCACCCAGACTAGACTCAGTCAGCTCTGGAAATTTGAATGAAGCTTATATTTACAGCTGGCACAATTTACAAGCAGATATTTACAGTATATACAGTTATAGACAGAAATATACAAGGTAAAAGGTAATACAGACACAACTCCCCTCCCAGAAACCTGAGTCCCCAGGAGGGGCTCTCAAGCACCCCCTCACCTTCCTCCACCCCTCTCAACCTTACCCCAGTCCCAAGGAAGAATGGAGGTTCGGCCAAGAGGGTTAAAAAGCAAGGTGAAGCAGCCAAGCAAAGGGAGGGTGAGGTTAGAAAGCAAGATGGAGTCCAGCCAGCAGCCTCAGCTTCTCCCCAGCAGGCAAGGAGAAGAGAACAGCCCAGCACGAAGTGCCCAAGCGAAGTGCCGAGCAGAAGTGACTTTATCTAATGTTTTGCTTTTCCTTGCTACCCATCTCAGCAAGACTGTGAGGGAAGTAGACACCATTGTTTTCATTTCTCAGCCTATGATCTTATTCTTCTCACCAAAACATTCTAGTAGGCTCAAACTAGCACAGGGACCTGAAAAATACTAAGTCTCCTGATACAAATATCAGAGAATGCATAAAACCAGCAGAGAAACAATGCATTCACCATATCTCCAAAACTGGGCACTACCAGAAATAGGCCTATATAGATCATCTTCTGAGCTTCTGGATATCCATTTGTGCCCTTGTTCTCTGTCTTGGACTACAGCAATCATTCATATAAGGACTTTCTAAAATGAATGTTAAATTTAGGCCATTATATTTAGTATCCATTGATGGATTTATCACCTTTCAATTTGTCTGGCCTTTTTAAAAACTCATTTATCATTTTTGCCTCAAGACATCTTATAGGAACAAATTACATAAAGCAGCTATATAGCAATGTAATTGATTATAATTTGGGAATTAATTTGCTGATATTACTCAAAAATTACAGGAAATACAGTGCAAAAAAACATTGTAATTTTGAGATGTTTTAAACAGTGAAACTTGACAACGACAGGATCACAATCTATTGCAACATGCAATCAGTAAAAAGAGTAGGGCAGACATGAGTGTCTGAGGGTGATAAATACCAAGTATGGAGAATATTTGGTTTCTCTTTCTGCTTGTGTATACAAATAGAATTATCAGTGATGAGGTAATTTCAGAAAAGGAAGTAGACTGAGTATCAGGAAGGACTGTTATAAAAAGAGACTAGCGTATTTGATGACAAGGCTGTAATTCGTAAGTCAACTTTCAAACCTCCCATAGGTAACATTGTGGCCTTAACTCAGTGATTACTAGATTACTTTTGCAATTACTTTTGTAATTTTGTCTATGCTTCTATTTCTCTGTTGGTCTCTTCTGCCAGGCAACCAGCAATAGAACAAGGGGACACAGTCTCAAGTCGTGCCGGGGGAGGTCTAGGCTGGATGTTAGGAGGAAGTTCTTCACAGAGAGAGTGATTGGCATTGGAATGGGCTGCCCAGGGAGGTGGTGGAGTCAATGTCCCTGGAGGTATTCAAGAAAAGCCTGGCTGAGGCACTTAGTGCTATGGTCTAGTTGAGTGGATAGGGCTGGGTGCTAGGTAGGACTGGATGTTCTTGGAGGTCTCTTCCAACCTGGTTGATTCTATGATTCTATGATTCTCTGCATCTAAAAGAAAAGTACTTTCAAGGGGATGCAGAGTTGCATGCTTATTTCCGTTCTGCAGAAAACCAAAGTCATTTCTCCCTTCCTGACTTCCTTCTTCTCTACCTAACTCCTCTGTTTTGCCTGCTTTCTTTTCCTTTATAACCATTATACCAAAGCGTATATGTTAACAATGATTTAGAGACATAGTTCTTTTGTGTTCACTTTCTTCTCCATAGCTTTCCATTTATTTGTGAACTCTTTGTTCTTGTTCATTACAGTCAAAGTAAATTACTAGCCACAATTTGTAGCAATCTAACCAGAGAAACTAAACAAGAAAAGAAAGAAAACATGTCAGTGATTTCTCTGGTTTGCATTTGCAAAAAGAGATTTCATAAACATGACTTCCTCAGCTTGAACATGTACTTTTCCTGCCAACTTCAAGTATCAGAATCCCACTGCAAAAAAACAAAAAAAAAGTGGAAAGGCATTCAACTATGAATAATCTCATAAAAGGGTTTTCCTTGACAAAGAGACAGGGAACTACATGGATAGAGTCAACAGAAGGCCACAAAGAAGATTAGGGGACTGGAGCATCTCTCTTACAAGAAAAGATCGAGAGACTTGGGGCTCTTTAGCCTAGAAAAAGGGAAGACTGAGAGGAGATCTTATCAGTGTCTATAAATATCTGAAGAATGAAGGTCAAGAGGAAGGATCTGGGCTATTTTCAGTAGTGGCCAGTGATAGGACAAGGGGCAGTGGGCACAAACTAGAACATAGGAGGTTTCATTTAAACATAAGAAGAAACTTCTTTACTTTGAGGCTACTGGAGCACTGGACAATGCTGCCCAGAGAGACTGTGGAGTCTCCTTCCGTGGAGACTTTCAAAACCTGCCTGGTTGCATTCCTGTGCAGCCTGATCTAGGCATACCTGATTTAGCAATATGGTTGAACCAGATCATCTCTGGAGGTTCCTTCTGCCCCCTACCATTCTGTGATTCAGTGATTTAGATTTGTGTGAGGCAGTAGGTTTTCAGAGTCTTTGTACGTCACCTACGGAAGCCTTGGCTGACCCTTTTAACTAGACCAGATCTCTGAATTTGCTTTTATTTTTGGACAAACTGGAAGGAGCACCTTTTGTGTGACTCCTAGATTTCTTGTGAGACCTTCACAAGTAATATATTTTGCAGAACAGATCTTTATAGATCTTGTTCATCTTTCGCACAAGCTTGCACAGTTCACAAAGTGAACTGTGCATTAAATAGTGACATCACAGTCTAATTAATAAACTTAAAGTCTCACATGGGAAAAATACACAAGTTGTTAGAATATTTTTAGAAGACTGCTTCAGCAGTGGACTTTGTTTTAGCTGTCACTCTTTTTTTGTGATCTGAGCAGGCAAAGTGAACCATTTTTCTAGTATTCTTTTCAGCAATGGATTTTAGTACCACTTGTAGTTATAATTTGCACTTAGAAATTTTGAGGCACATCAGTGACAGTGGATTGTAGAGAGTATTCAGTAAAGCCACTAAATTAAAAGTTCAGCTGAGTCTCATTGTGAAACTTTTGTTTCTGGGGTTAAATATGTCCAGTGTTTCAAATCCCATGAAACTGAAAACAGGTATTTAAATTGTCATGTAGCTTTTTTTTTCCTGTATGTTTAGCACAATTGCAGCAATCAAAGCATTGGAAGCAGCAGCAACATGACTTCCTTCAGAGTTGTAACTTGGATGGCAAATATGAACAAAGTGAAAGACTGCAGAGTTTTAGGATAAAACTAACAGGGCTTTTTTCTTTTTTAAGTCCCTTTGTGTGACTTGTTTTCCCCCCAGTATTTCCCATATTTCTAGGTTTCTCAAACAAAGATCTCTTTTCACTAGGACTGCAAAGTGCATCATGTTCTACAGCTCTGTAGGTTGTTACATCGTTCTTTATAGATGTTCTTTTTAGATTTTTGGAACTTAAAGCTTGTGTTGCGATACCTTTTTTATTACTCTTGAGGGTCTCTAATCCTTTGGCTTCCTCAGTAGTCAGTGGAGGGAGTGATTCCTATCATGAATCTGAAGATAATTCTAGTTCTTTCATACAAAAAAAAAAAACCCAAACAAACAAATGAAAACAAAAAAACAAGCCACCAACCAATGAACTATTTTTATGTTCTTGTCTCAGAGCTTTGGGACAATGTACAAAGCTGAACTGTCACAATAGCAAACATTCCCTTTTATAGACTGTTGATGTCATTATTTTTCTATCTAAAGAGAGCCAGGATGGGTACTTGCCCCAGAGGCCATCTGACATGGACTACAGCTTTCAATACTTCCTTTTCCAGAGTAGATCAGTCATGCCCACTTTACATGATGCTTGACCCTTTGTCTTTTCTGGGCCTCTGTGGCATCCCTGTGTCCTTAAGGGGCCCTGCATTTTTTTTTCCATTTCTGAGTATCCAAAATAATGCAAGGGTTGTTATGTGGCCAACGAAAATGATAGTTTTATGGTCTGATTCTGAGACCATGTATTGCATGCTCTGAGGTTTAATACCAGGGTGAGCGAGGTTGTTCGAGAGTGCAATGATTTTTGTAATGTTAGAGGATTGTACAGAACGGAGGGAGCCATACGTGAGTGTTGTTTTAAGGAGAACTAATCAAAGAGGTCCAAGCCAGAGCCAGATAGCAATTAAGTCCAGATAGCAATTAAGCACACAGGTTGATTCTATTCTATTCTATTCTAAGAAGACAAAGAGCATCCAGAAAAAGTGGATGCTCATTGTCTTCTTCCTCCTCTTCCTCCGATGATTTGACATAATATATACCACTAATGGATCTAGTGATCAGTTTCTAGTTGCTTCTTGTCTTTTATTCCTTTAACAGAGTAAAAGTGCCAGATGGCACCAGAGAAGGAATTTTCCTCAGATTAACAGTTTTTAACAAATTACTTCATAATATGAGGGCAGAAAAGCATGTGTTAAATACTTAGATGCAGAAAACAAACATGCCTGGTTGCTAATGCTAAGTATTTAAAGGTGTGAGTAGAGAGGGCAGAAGACTGGGATAGGATAGAGCAGAATATACATAATATGGTACAAGCGAGTATGACTAAGACTAATGGGATAAAATTAAGAAAGAGAATCTATGGGCAACAGTGAATGTTGTAATTCGGTGAAAGTGTTTATGTGTAATCAGGGTAATGCCCTACAGTGACTGCAGCCATTGTCAGGCCAGGCTGGACAAAATGTGGGGATTGGTCTCTTCTGCCAGACAATCAGCAATAGAACAAGGGGACACAGTCTCAAGTTGTGCCGGGGGAGGTCTAGGCAGGATGTTAGGAGGAAGTTCTTGACAGAGAGAGTGATTTGCCACTGGAATGGGCTGCCCAGGGAGGTGGTGGAGTTGCCATCCTTGGAGGTGCTCAAGAAAAGACTGAATGAAGCACTCAGTGCCATGATCTAGTTGATTGGATAGGGCTGGGTGCTAGGTTGGACTGGATGATCTTGGAGGTCTCTTCCAGCCTCATTGATTATATGATTCTATGAAAATGCTAGAAAATAATTCTGTATTGATAGGGATAAGGGTGTGGTACAGTAGATACTTCTTTTACTCTCTCATAAGACAAAAATTAGTCACAACTGAAGAACTGGCACTCAGCTGTGTTGATTTCTTTCCTTAGCTTTGACTTTTGTCTGCACAAGAGCCTTGATCTTTATCTTTCCACCTTAGCTCAGTGCAGAACCATTCCATGGGCTTCCTTTTCACAAGACAGTTGGCAAAACACCAGCATATCCTTCCCTAGATCACAATAACCAGTTACTCCTATGAGCAGGAATGGGCATTTAACTTACTTCAGATATTTAAAATTTAGCTATCCAACTGAGTTACAGAAGGTTATATTTGGTGGAGAGAAGCAGGCAGCTTTGGCAGGTGATGTCTTTGCTAGTTGTGATAGATCTTTTCTATTTTTTGTAATCTTAGACCTAATGTGCTAGTTCATATTTAAATTCCAATGTTTCAGGATTTTTCCTAATTGCTTTCCACAATAATTTTCATGTAATCTTCGACTTATGCTTTGAGTAGTAGCTTGAGACATCATACTTTAACTGCCATATGTTATTTTGGCATTAATGCCACCTGGTGTATATAATTATGTGGTGACATTTTATTAATTGCACAGTACCCAGAGTGTATATAAATAATTTTCTCTTCTCTATCATAAGCTTTTCAGAAAAGTTCAGCTAAGGAAAGCAGATATATACATTAGAGGGTTTGATTTCAGAAGGTGTTTTAATACAGACACTGCTAATATAGCAGAGTTGCTAGTACATGTGCAGTACATTTCGGGGCCCCACTTCTTTCAGTTGGATCCTAGGTAACTCAGAGGATCAGGATCTCACAGCTTATGCCAGGAGACTTTCAGGTGGCAGTGAGTAGGCATCTTTCAAGAGTTGATAGTAGCCTCCTGGGCAACAGAGCAGGCTGAGCAGAGTTTATTACAGCTGAGAATGCTGTTCATTGAGTTATCTAAACCCAAACTTGGAGCAGTGATCTGCCTGCAAGGATACCTGAATAAAGAAAGAGCTGTGTATGATACAGAAATACCAACTTTGGCTTCCCAGTCTTTCAGTTGACCTCTCTGAGGCAGGTTGTTACTGATTGAGTTGCAAAAGTGGATGATTCACTGCTCTTGGTTTGGGTTTCTGAAGGAAAACTTGTTGGGGGATTCTCAGTGTTCCACAGAGCTAAGCAGAGCAAGTGCTGATGGTTGAAGACCTTCTACCTGACCCTCAGAGAAGAGGTGAGGAGGAAAAGGGGTGTGATAAGTGCAGTTTTATTCACCCTCTTGATTTCTCCAGGTTTTCTCACTTTCTGACTGGGAAGGTGCAGAAGGGAAACAGTAAAACCCTTATGCCATAAAACTTAGCAAGTGTTTTGCCACTGGCTGAACTGCAGAAGGTTTTAAATCTAATGTAAGTATACGTTATCAGTTTTACAGTCGTTAATAATGGCAGACTGGAGCAAATCTAAATGCCAAACAGCCTTGGAACAAGTAAAAATACCATAAACCCATCTTGCTAAGCAGTCCTCCTTAAAAATTTAGGGGTGTATGGGAGAAACTAGTGGTTTATTTCTCAAAGTTTTGAATATAAGGAAAAAAGGGAGTTCCTTAAATTTATTATGGCTGTAAGAAACTTCTTGCTTATACTTAACATTTAACACGTTTCTGGAATACTGCCTAGTTCTTGGAATTACTGAAGCACTGTGCTTCAGCAGTTCCTGGAATTGTTTTCTACCCATTTCATTCCATCAGTTTAACTTAGATATCTAAATCTACTTGACTGATTGGAAGATCTTGATCTTTTAGAAGACTATTCCACAAGTAAGTATGCTGTGGTTTCATAAACTAGTAAGGAGCTTCACAGTATTACCAAGGTTGGAAGAGACCTCACAGATCATCAAGTCCAACCCGTTACCACAGAGCTCAAGGCTAGACCATGGCACCAAGTGCCACGTCCAATCCTGCCTTGAACAGCTCCAGGGACGGCGACTCCACCACCTCCCTGGGCAGCCCATTCCAGTAGCCAATGACTCTCTCAGTGAAGAACTTTCTCCTCACCTCAAGCCTAAATTTCCCCTGGCGAAGCTTGAGGCTGTGTCCTCTTGTTCTGGTGCTGGCTGCCTGAGAGAAGAGAGCAACCTCCTCCTGGCTACAACCCCCCCTCAGGTAGTTGTAGACAGCAATAAGGTCTCCCCTGAGCCTCCTCTTCTCCAGGCTAAACAATCCCAGCTCCCTCAGCCTCGCCTCGTAGGGCTTGTGCTCGAGGTCTCTCACCAGCCTCGTTGCCCTTCTCTGGACACGTTCAAGCATCTCAATGTCCCTCTTAAATTGAGGGGCCCAGAACTGGACACAGTACTCAAGGTGTGGTCTAACCAGTGCAGAGTACAGGGGCAGAATGACCTCCCTGCTCCTGCTGACCACACCATTCCTGATGCAGGCCAGGATGCCACTGGCTTTCTTGGCCACCTGGACACACTGCTGGCTCATGTTCAGGCGGGTATCGATTAGCACCCCCAGATCCCTCTCTGTCTGGCTGCTCTCCAGTCACTCCGACCCCAGCCTGTATCTCTGCATGGGGTTGTTGTGGCCAAAGTGCAGCCCCCGGCACTTGGACTTATTGAATGCCATCCCATTGGACTCTGCCCATCTGTCCAGGTAGTCGAGGTCCCGCTGCAGAGCCCTTCTGCCCTCCAGCCCAGCCACATCAGCCCCCAGCTTGGTGTCATCTGCAACATACACATACTCAGCTTATATTGAGAAAGACAAGTATATGTACAAGGCACATAGTGAATGCTTTTCATGGTGATTCTGCAAATGTATTCAACCAAAAACATTACTAAGTGGCATTATCATTTAAATGAAAGGGCAGTAATACCAGTGAGAGTAGATGAACCAGTGTAGTTGCTTTTGCAGATCATTTGGAAAACTGCCTATAGTAATGATTGTACTGAAGTTCCTTTTTCACAAAAAAAATCCCTGTTGTAAGTTGATGTACAATTTTATGCTGTACACACCATTTCAGTTCAGCATTAATCATGAATGAAATCCCAGTAACTGATTGTTCAAGAGAAGAATAAGATATGGTATGCAAAGGTTGAATAATTGAATATACCTTGTGTCTTATAAGGGAATCTGTGGCAGTGATGGATGCAATTTTAATACAAATGTTTTTACTCTTTGCACTTGTAGGATAGCAACATTATCTAGAAATTAATTTTAAAATTACTAAAAGCCTTAGGGGTGAGAATGAGGGCAGGAATAGATATTTTTGTGTAGGTGTGGTTGTGCAGACAGAGAAGGAATGGAATTTGTTTAGCTGCCTTAGAAGTCTGGCAATTAAATGTGCTGATAGGAGTTGATCACCTTAGGCACTTTATAATCAGAAGAAACAGACATTAACAGAAGGTGAGTCGCATAATTTAAGACCATCATTGATGATAGCTCCAAGTCTAGGTCATTTAAGCATTCCAGACTCCAGTTGAATTCACAATGCAAGTACTGAATCACATATTGTGGTAGTGCATTTTCAGTAGGCTCTCAAGGAAGTATACCCCACCATAATAATGAGAAGCATTTGGGCAGCCCACTTTAGTTTACAGGTACCAAAACTCTAGCTAGCCAAAACTGGATGTACAGGTCTAAAGGGCTTCTATTTCACTGATGTTTAAAATACCATCTCAATTCAATACACTGCAGCATATCAGTGACAGCAGTTCCCTGTGAAGAATTTGTCCAGGATAAACATACACTGGGAGTGTGTATGTCGTGATGTCTTACAAATAATTCACATTTTGACATATTTTCAGTGGTCATAATTACAGATGGCTTTCAGTAAAGACATAAATTTCTTAATACTCGTAATCAAAATCATACAAACTAAGGTGGAATTTCTCTTTTTTCCCTGTTTTTCCAGTGATGGCTGTATAAATGGAAATATTACTTCATGGTATATTAATGTGACCACTTAAAAAAGTGCTGTAGATCTTTCTTGGAAATATAAAATCAGATGAGTTATTGTTGAATGAGGAAACATCTACATTTGCAGAACTTGAGTCAATATTGTCAGATTTATGTTATTAGTTTGTTTTATCATTTAATTACAGCATCCTTCTTCTTCCCACAGGTCTTGTGAGATACCTTATAATTCCATTGAGAATTATCAAATAAAAATGATATATTACAAATATAGGACAACAGCATTTTCCTATCAAAGGACATTCCTTTGTTGTTCAAAAATGTGTTTGATGCTCATATTTTTAAAGAACTCCTTTGAAGTTAACTTCAATAGAAACTCTTACCATACAGACCAGAAGAGATTTAGTTTACTAATTAGCTGCTTCATTTTGATTTAGTATATATCAAAATAAATTCACAATTATAGATTTTTTTATTAATTAAACTTTTTTAAACACTTGTGTATGTGCTGATGACAAACTTTTAACCTGTCTTTTTTTGTTTATTTAATTTTCTTCTCAATTCCCAACTTGATTTAAAGTTCTGCATTTTCAGGCTAACACTGCACTCACCAGTTGAAAAGCACAAACTGGAAGTGAGGCTTTGTGCTAGTTTGAGCTTAGATAGAATGTTGTGGTGAGAAGAATTAGGTCATAGGCTGAGAAATGAAAACAATGGTGAGGTCTACTTCGCTCACAGTCTTGCTGAGATGTGTAGAAAGGAAAAGCAAAACATCAGATAAGGTCACTTCACTTGGCACTTCGCTCTGGGCTTTGCTNAGCTGTAAATATAAGCTTCATTCATATTTCCAGAGCCGACTGGGTCTAGTCTGGGTGATTTCTAATTGGGGGTGGGGTGGGGAGGGGGGGGGGGGGGACACCCAAAGCACCACAAGCTTACATAAATCCTTATCCTAGAGTGAGTTTCACAGTCCATGAATGGCAAGTCCCTAGCATTTCCACCCACAGTTCTGTCAACTACTTTTACCAGCTCGCCATGGTACTAGCTCCTTTGTTCTCTTTTGCACCTGTGCTGCTTTTCTGTCCTATCCATGAAGTGAAGGTAAGATTTCTTAATTCCCACCTGGTATGCTTTCACATCAAGTATTTCTTAAGTGGAAATACAGAAAGGACATAGGGGAATAGTTTTTTAAAAGAAGTGTGTCATAAGAGTCCAAGGATTTCCTTCCTCTTCTTCGTTACTGTCTGTCTGTCCATGTTTCTTCTCACTACTGAGGGCATGCCCTCAAATTTATCATTTTAATCCAAGATTTCATATTACCTTGTGTGTCTTTACTGGTTTCTCAATTCCGTTTGTTTTGCTGTAACCTTATCTACCTCTAGCAGCCTTAATTTGGTGGTGTTAAAACTATCAGTTTGCAAATCAGCTCTACCAGCAGCTAAACTACTCTTTGGTTTGCTGGATGTAGATGAGGAGAAGCTGACACAGCTTCAGCAAGTTGTGATAGTGAAAGGAAGGGGAAAAAAAATGCAGTTGTACCCCTCTATGCACAGTTTCCCAGCCTTTGAGAGAAGACTCAGCAGTATCTGCAGCTGGTGCATCTGTTGATTTGCCTTTTGAAGGACCTGCTAGGTTTTATGCCCTAAGTAGGCCATAGTTTGAGCACCATGCATTATTATCTCTTTCTGTATAACATCTACATTTTTAACTCTTCATAATCCTGTTTGGGAAAACAAAATCAAAAGGATGGAAATGGCATGCAGATTTCTAAGAGATTCTTTATGGGCTGTTGGTTTTCTTAGAGGAGAATTGGAATGATTTTGAAAGAGTACTGAAATCTGATTAAGGATGCATATGCGAGGCTTGAGACAAGAGATCTAAGGATCTCTTGCTTTAAATACATTTCTTATAACATCTTTATAAGAACATCTTTGTGTTATAATAATGTCTTTGTGTCCAGAGAAGGGCGACAAAGCTGGTGAGAGGCTTGGAACGCAAACCCTGTGAGGAGAGGCTGAGGGAGCTGGGGGTGTGCAGCCTGGAGAAGAGGAGGCTCAGGGGTGACATCATTGCTGTCTACAACTACCTGAAGGGAGGCTGTAGCCAGCTGGGAGTTGATCTCTTCTCCCAGACAACCAGCAACAGAACAAGGGGACACAGTCTCAAGTTGCTCCAGGGGGAAGTACAGCCTGGATATAAAACCTTCTACAGTACAGCCAGTGGCAAAACACTTGTTAAGTTTTGTGGCATCAGGGTTTTATTCTTTCCCATCTGCACTTATCCTGGTCTCTTCCAACCCTGACTGATTCTGTGAATTCTATGATAATCTTGCTGGGAAAGGTGGAGAAATATCCTTTGGTTTAAAAAAAAAGAAGGCCAAAAAGAAGTACACAGACAATCACCATCCTCTGCCCTCCAGATGAATAGCAATCAAAGCATCTGATTAGCTCTGCTTTCCCCATGCTAACGGCAATAGAGTCTGTAAGTCGTCAGCAGTTTCCAGCAATCTCTCAGTTCAGAGGAAATACTCCAATGATGCTTTTCTGTGTGTTTTGTTTGAAAGAAAACTGCTTTAGCAGAAAGTAGGTTTTGAGTCTAATTGCAAAAATGTATTTTTCCTTTTAATTATTATCATGATCACTTCTTTAAAGGGCCATTTGATTAATTTCAAAGTAAACTCTGCTTTTATATGTAAATCTAAAGTTTTAGAGTGTGGTAATTAAATTATGTAAGGAAAATGCAGGGGGAAGGAAATACAGCCAAGGAAAAACAGCCAAGGAAATAATTTTAGCAAAATGATTAGAGTGGATCCCTCCCCTGGTAGAATAAACTCACCACAACATGGATTTTTTTGGAAAGTCAGGGAAAAGTGAAATTGTATACCTTATAGTTTAAATATAACAGTATAAGCAGAAATAAACTACTACAGAAATGTAATAACCTTAACAAAGATAGGGAAGGGGTCAAGCGGCAGCGAAGCAGCAAAGCAGCAGCAGCCAAAACAGCAGCAGCCGAAACAGCAGCAGGGGAAGATAGCAGCGGGTGCAGCTCAAGGAGCAGAAGCCAGCAAGGGGAAAGAACAAGCTGTGCTTCTAGGCATAAAGCTCTTGATGCTCCAGTGAGATGATATTAACTTATCCATTGTTGCCATTATATGGCCTATCCCTGGAATGTTCACCTCTGCCCTGTGTCTGAGCTAGAAATCCAGCTCAAATGGGCACATTTCTAAACACTAGATTTTCTGTAAGGCATCTTCCTTACATATTTTGGAATGGTTTGAGCCTTTTAGTATGAGGTGAATGAGTTCCCTTGTGCAGACACACAAAAGTGCAGAAGTGAGAAAAATCATAAGCAAAGGTATTTTAAGGGAGGTAGCTTTTGCACTGTGTTCCTAGGACAAGTACGTATGGGCTGCCCAGGGAGGTGGTGGAGTCGCCGTCCCTGGGGCTGTTCAAGACAAGGTTGGACGTGGCACTTGGTGCCATGGTCTAGCATTGAGCTCTGTGGTAAAGGGTTGGACTTGATGATCTGTGAGGTCTCTTCCAACCTTGGTGATACTGTGATACTGTATAGTAACCAAGAAGATTAATGTACTCTATTAGGCAAGACATTGCTATGAGAAACCAACAATAAATTCAAATGGACAGGTTGACCTAGAAAATAATTTTGATTAGTTCTGAGTTAAGTTGTCTTAATTGTCTAAAACAATGTTTTGACTGTTTAGATCAGAAAGGAAGTTATCAAAGAAATGGAGTATTTTACTATTTCTAATGCTGATCGAAGACTTCTGTAAGTTACGAAACAGCTCAACAAAAGAGAAGCTGTGAAAAAGCAATAAAATTTAGCTTAGCCTTCTAGAGAATTTCAAAGCGCACACACTGTAATAATCGTCATCCTAGGATAAAAAGCTGCATTAAGAACTGAGAGAATGTAAGGAGCCCTAGCTGAGCATAAAACTTTTCCATGAAGAAGGCTTTTTCCTTACTATGTTTGGTTGGGAAGTACGATAATAATAAAAAGAAAACTCACTAAAGAAAATGTTTCCTTCCTTGAGGAACTGCTTTCTTAGAACATATTTTCTCACATTTTCATGCCATTTGGAAATACTGACAGTAAGATGTCCAAACAGAGAGCTGAATGCTTCCTTGCATATATTTTGATGTTAGAAAAGATATAATTTTTTTTCTGTTTCAATGTCAGAAAACTCTTGAAACATTTGGATTTCTTTTTTTTTTCACCATCACTTTTTCAAAATGAAGAAAATTGTTTCCCCTCTTGTCAATTTATTTTTTTAGTCGTTATTCTTTTCTGTTAAAACATGTGGCCCTGTTAGTGCATTCTCAGTATTTAAGAAGTGAGAAGTAGTTGGGAATTAAAAATGGTTATTCAGCCTTGCACAAGAGGTTGCTGGCAAATAGAACTAATTTTTTCCTGAATTACTTGAAATGTTTCTTTCTCATGAGCTTAAAGGAATTAGAAAATACGCCATTAAATGTTCCTAACACCAGAATTCATGTTTCCAGCCATTCTGAGTAGTGTGAGCTCACTTCTGCTCTTTGTCACTTTAAGCTATCAGCAGGACATCCATAGAAATCACTCATGGTGCATGAACACCACTGTGAGCAGTGGTGGATTAAAGAACGTGCATACAGGATCAAGCATGGGTTCCCCCTGCTTGATCTACCCTGCTTTATGTACAGAATCTATGCAGAATTAGTAGATGCCAGTTTTCCTCAGAGTAGCTTGTTTGGAGTTGTCACTGTAACTCAGTCATACTGGAACTTGAGAAGGTGATTTGAACTGAGAGGACTAAATGGAAAGGGAAAACAGTGTATTTTTAACTTGTCTCTAGCTCTGCTATACCTCTCTTGGTATGTAGGTAATGTTTTATCCTAAAGATAATATCAAAGATTCAGAAGGAATTCTGAATGACAATCCGAGATACCAACTGAAGGGTGTGGTGCAATACTTATGTTATGCTCTGTTGCCCTTTCAGTCTATGAGCTCTATTCAGTTATGTTTTTCTTCATATTTATGAAGCAGCTAGTAAATCTACACTGATATAAAAATAAAAGCACACTTCCAATGAGTCAGGAAGTAAAAGGTCAAAAAAAAACAGAGGTGGTGAAAATGGTTGATTCACATCCAGTTGAGAAATGGCATTTGAAAGACATGGGTTTGGAATTGAAATGTAAGTAAAAATGTAAGCAGCCTATTCAAGCAATTTCAAGGAGGCATTCCATGTAACATCTTTAAAAGCATATAATTCAAAGAACCAGTGTCAGTGGGAAATTGTTAGAAATGAGGCTTCTAAAGTTGTAAAATGTGAAAATATGGACATTTTGAAGGCATAGAATATAGCACAGATAAGTTCCAGATTCCTTGTCACTCACCATCTCTGCAATTTGGGGAAATTAATTACTTGTCAAGACTATATTTAATGTTTTCTGAAGGAATGAGCATTGTATTATTTACCACAGCTCATACATGGTACAGCTTTGGAACAGCAAACAGATTAATATTAGAAATAGAGTTGGCCTGCTACGTAGTAAGCACATTATTATGCTTTTCCTTTTATGATTAACATTTTCAAACTAAAAATATGCAAACATATCAACATTGCTGACCTATGTAGAGGATTACATCTAGAAGTTTGAGAAACAGTATGTAAAGACAGACATTTTATTATGCACATGCTGAAGTAACTTGAGATGTCAGAGAGAAGCTTTGAGACTGGATAAGGCACTTAGTGCCATGGTCTAGTTGATTGGATAGGGCTGGGTGCTAGGTTGGACTGGATGATCTTGGAGGTTTCTTCCAACCTGCCTGATTCTGTTCTATTCTATTTTAAAATCTGAGGGGAAGGTAGCAATCATTGTTATCATGAACAATCTAAGTAGTATTTTTAGGTTTCTTTTATGTTGCAGCTGCTGCTCTCCATTTCTCTAAGTCAAATTGCAGTCACTGGAAGGCTGCTAACTTCCTCTCTATCTTTTTGCAAAGAAAATGACATATCTATGCTAGCTGATTTATGAACTGGGGCAGAGGAGGTTCATTTAGTTTCAAAGAAGCCATTATTTTATGGATTGCTAGGGCAGAAGAATCACCACTTCTCTTTTTCACTCTTCTCTTAGATGCTTGTGGGAGGAGAAAAGTGACTGCTGTTACTAAGAGGCATACAGGAGTGTACCCATACTACCGCTTTATTCTGTTATTACAGGGCATGAATTAACAGGATGCAGCTAGTTTGAAGAAGGCGTGTGAACACTTATCTTTTAGCCTTAGAGCAGAAATAGGACTTGGGCTGTCAAATCTAAGATTTAAGGGGGGAAAAAAAGTGTCTAATTTCTGAGAGAAATGTTTGCCTTTAAAAATCTCTCAGAGAAGTCATACCTTACAGTTTTTGATTTTACTTCTTGTAAGCTTCCTGTCATTAATCCTATGGATTTAATTCCTAAGTATGTATTTTCATTTTCATATTTAGTTCCTAAGTATGTACTGTCCTAAGTATGTATTATACATGACCAACATGTCTTTTATTACTGACTTTATGTCATTCCATTGACCAACATTTAGGTTGCCTTTTTGATGTTGTTGGTGAGGTGTTTTTCAGTGAAAACCTGCTATGCAAAAAGGCAGGAGAGCCTGGTACAGTAGGTTCATTGATTGCATGTATTTTCAAATATTACAGAGGCAACTGCTGATTTGTGTATGGTTTTAGCTAGAAATAATCTGTCAGTGACATATGCTTCAATGAATTTATTGCGCTAGCACAAAAGATCTTGTATCTGTATTGGAGCATATATATTTGCCTGCCATGAAATGTTGCCATTATTCAGTAAACATCCCGTTTCCAGTTGAATTTCAGCTGCATAGTAGAAGGCCCTGTAAAAACACACAGTTCTATACAGTGCCCACCTTGAATTTCACAACTGCACTGAAGCAGAAGGTGGAAACAGAAGCTCAGTGAAGTGAAATATATAGAATGTTTTTCAAGCGAGGACAGTTTACTACTGTCTATGCTGCTCTTTCTAACCAGGCCATTGTCACCTCTGTTGCATCCAGAAAAGCTTCCAACTGCATAATCTAAAACTTGCAAGGGTTATGATGCTACTTGTTTTTAGGGAGCATTGTGTTTCCTTCAATGTTACCTTCTGTGTTATCTCCTGCAACTGGTAACAAAGATCCTCTATGCTGAGATCATCTTAAAGTAACTAGAGTTTCCATGGAGATTTTTCATTGGGCTATGTTTAAAGAGTCTTGCATTCATCTACTGCATTACTATCCTGAGAAGTTCCTCTGTCATCATACAGAATGTTAAAGCAAATCTTTGTAGCCTAAAGTGGTGAAGAATTACCCTATTCTTACTGCACTGTCACAGGCAGCCTGTATTGGAAAGGCAGCACTGCCTCCCTGCCATCACCAAAGTTGATAGCATCTGAGTTGAGACTACACACTTATTGTGATGGTTTGGGTGTTCCCTGCTCCCCACACTTTAGAAATCACCCAGACTAGACTCAGCCGGCTCTGGAAATTTGAATGAAGCTTATATTTACAGCTGGCACAATTTACAAGCAGATATTTACAGTATAGACAGATATAGACAGAAATATACAAGGTAAAAAGGTAATACAGACACAACTCCCCTCCCAGAAACCTGAGTCCCCAGGAGGGGCTCTCAACCACTCCCTCACCTTCCCCCTACCCCTCTCAACCTTACCCCAGTCCCAAGGAAGAATGGAGGCTCGGCCAGGAGGATTAAGGAGCGAGGTTTATCAGCCAAAAAAACAAATGGAGGGTGAGGTTAGAAAGCAAGATGGAGTTCAGCCAGCAGCCTCAGCTCTCCCCAGCAGGCAAAGAGCTGAGAACAGCCCAGCATGAAGTGCCCAAGCGAAGTGCAGAGCAAAGTGACTTTATCTTTTGTTTTGCTTTTCTTCTTTACACATCTCAGCAAGACTGTGAGTGAAGTAGACCTCACCATTGTTTTCATTTCTCAGCCTATGATCTAATTCTTCTCACCAAAACATTCTAGCTAGCTTCAAACTAGCACACTTTAGCACACTTATCTTCTTTGCAGTGTCTAAAAACCACTTATTGCAGCACCTTTAATTAAAAATTCTCCCTTCATCTTCTTTTCTTCATGAAG
This sequence comes from Tricholaema leucomelas, assembly GCA_013400475.1. Taxonomy (NCBI): domain Eukaryota; kingdom Metazoa; phylum Chordata; class Aves; order Piciformes; family Lybiidae; genus Tricholaema lacrymosa; species Tricholaema leucomelas. The sequence goes on along the minus strand of WAAF01003294.1, from coordinate 29,686 downwards.
TTGTGTTACTTTGATTTATCTAGCATCTGGAAGTTCCTCTCAAATATAGTAGGTGATATCTCAGATTTACAATGCTTTTTAATGTCCCACGCTGATCTGTAAGTTCATCAATGTAAGATATTAAACAATCTACTCCCTTAAAATTTGTGATTAATGCTTAATGCTTTTCAGAAATGTTCAGATTGCAGAGCGTGAGAAAAATTTGCTCAGTTTTCCTTACAAGCATATCATTATCAGGCAGTCATAAAGTAAGTTGAAAGCAAAATGGTTTGTAGAGAATTAGTTACACAGCTTGTAAAAATGCTTGACAATGTTCTGCAAACAAAAGGGAAAATTTCCTGCAGTTCCATAATTTCATAGTTGCCCATATGGCCATTAACCAACGAGACGAAAATGAAATTTATCCTATTCATGTCATGAATTACCTATGATTAGCACTGCATAGAAAGTGATTTTCTAAAACTTCTTTCGTAGTCAAGGTATCTTCAAACACTTTTTAAAAGATCCAAACAAACAAAAATGACAAAATAAACACCACAAATGTTAGAAACCTGTATGAGAGCAAAATTCTAGCCCTTTTCTTTGGACCAGGATTGAATCTTTGATCAGTGGCTCTTAGAAATCAGGTGGCATAGAATCCTGTAAGTCAAAGTTCTCTTGCTATTTTTAGTCTTGTTCCAAGACCAGTAATTTCTGAGGTATGCAATGTCTCCTGCTTTCAATATGAATTCTGTATTGGTTAGCACCTTGGGTAACTGTTTCCTGTTACTTTCTTAATGGTAAGAGTTCTATGGATAGAAAACTGACTCTGTTGTATAAAACGTGCAATCCCTCTATGTGTAATGAACTTGTCGTGCTTTGTTAGCTCTTCTGAACAAGGGTTCTTTATTCTGTGGCAGTTTATAGGACCTCAGATAATGAGGCTTTAAGAAATCATCAGATATCATAAGACTTGCAGTGCAGTTGCAGAGCATACCACCACCACTACCACAGGTCATGGTGATGCTGTGCACTGACTTAAGCTGACAGTAGCATTTGCTGTTATGCCACTGAAGTAGTATGATCTAGGCTGCAACTAGCAGAGTAGAAAAGAGTAGAGCAGAACAAATGTAGCCTTTCAGCTGTGATAACTATTTTAAGGTATCACCCACCTCTTTTGTATGCATCTAAACAACGACTTTGGCAAAGTAAAATCTATTCTAACTGTAAGAGGATGTATTCTTCCATTAGACATGTGTAGACATGAGTACAAATAACCTACAACATCATTACAGGATTAGGTACAAAAGTGACTACAGTCATGTAGCCAGTTTAAGGTTTTCGACAGTTGTAGCTTGACTGGACTCTTATAGCAGGACCAAGCTTCCTTGGATAAACCTGCAAAAGCTAATCATGATGAAAAAGGAGTAAGCAGCTTGCCTGTATTAAAACGTGGAGGAGGAGATCCTACTGGTTTATGAAATGTTGAAGTATACCTGAAATATGAAGAGATACATGTACAGCTGTATAGTTCCTACAGTTGCATGTACATGAAAACACCATTCAAGTATCAAAATAGGGGAGAACACAGATTACCCATGTAGTGATTATCAAAGAATTTTAGTTGAATTATGTTTACACTGATCAGTAATTCATTTGGTACTTTTAAGAGCTACCCTGCCAATTTGACAATTACTTGCTTTAAGGTTTTCACACACTAAATGGCCAAAATAAACAAAGCTTTTCTGCATATCAAATTCTCACCATGTCATACTGAGCAGTAATAAGCTTGAGGGCTTTGTCAGCAATTTTTGATTCTTCAAGCCAATTCATCCTCTGTTGTTCTTTTCTTAGATGAGTCTGAATTTTGTATGTCTGAACTAAAAACATCAATCCCTTTGAAGACATTTCTTTCAAGGTTTCACATGGTAATAGTGACCTTTGAACACGTGGCAGATCTGTGCTTTTAATTCTTAATTCTGTCAGTCTGCACCACTTACCATCTTGCTTTGTAAGCAAGATTTATGGACTTGAAACAATAATTCCATATAAAGGATGATTGTGCAAGTGACCTGATGTATGTATCAAGCTCCCAAAAGAGGCTTGGCATTGGAAAATGTAGTTTCATCTTCACTTATTCCAGTTTGCTTAGAGACTGCATTGTTTGTGGACTGCTGCTTTCCTCAACCAGGGTCTGTGTGGCTCTGGCTGTGTAAGGTGGCAGCTGCTGTCGATTTTCTTCAGGGCAGTGAGCTGGCAAAGCAATTTGTGTCACTCATCCTCCCTGCCATGCAGGAAGGTGGAAGGAGTATTAAAGCAATGTATCCCATTCTGATACTCTGGAGTGACAAAGCCATGCATGGTAATGTTCCACAGGACTAAGTGACCTCCAGGTAGTCTCCACCTGTCAGCAATTGCAGTGTCATTGCTTACTTGAGCTTTTGAGTGAATCCAGGATATTACATATGATTTTTCATTTACAGTTCCTTCCTGTACCAAGAACATCCTTCATGTTAAATGAAGGAGCAGTGCAGTAAAAGTATTTTTTTCTGCTTTCATGAAATTCCCACCTGGGCACAAAGCAAATGCTCAACTCTTTTGTGCATTTCCTAACACTGAAAAAATTGGGATCATTAGTGATTTGTCATGTACTAGTTTTTATGGCCTTTGCATCTTTATTGTGCCACCCATGTTGTTCACAATGTCCTGGACACTGAGAATCGTCATCCTGTGTGGAGCCAGATGTCAGCATTAGAAGTGATTCATTGTAAATACAAGAAATTCTTCGCTGTTGTAGCTGATTGATGGCAGCAACAGGTCATTTCACTTGAGACTGCTTCAACGCAGCTAATCTGAAGTCCAATTTAATGTTAGACACAATTTTCCCATCATGCAACTGCCTGACAGCAACATCAGAACACTTCTTTCATCTTATTCCTACAGAGTTTAAGAAACACACATCCAAGGGCTATAAAAGGTCATTAAATTAAACAAGAACAAAAACTGGCATTATGTCTCTTCTTTCAAGTTTGCACAGAGATTTTCCATGGCTGTGTGCTCTGAAAGGACTGTAATCCAAATGACACACCGCTGATCCAGTGATCCAAAATGGTATTTAAAGCTTGGGCCACAAATGCTGTGGGCTAAATTCAGCTTTTGCTTAGACCTTGTTCCAAATGCAGAAATGTGTAAAGAGGCAGCAAACTCTCTTGGTCAGACATTACAACAGAGGTACAGTTGAACCATTTCAGGGGTACAAATCCATATTAAATTTCTATAATGCAGAAAGAACAAACTAAACCAGGTTAAAAGTAGGGGTAAAGTTGAGCACAGCATGTGTGTGGGCTGGAGCAGTGTGATTGATCTCCTAAGGATATTGCATTCTGTCTGAGGAAAGCTGCTTGTCATGTGTAGCACTCATGACAAGTGAGCAGCTAGATTCTGAACATGCTGCAATACAAATTAAGAAACACACAATTCTCCCCCTGGAATGATTTAATGATTTTTTGCCCCTCCCTGGGTCTCCTCACCATAGTGATTTTGCTAGGCACACGTATTTGTTCAGCTATATCTACCTCGTTGGCCCTGTTGGATCTCAGTCTTTCTGCCAGCACTAGATACATTCATGTTGCCTGCAATCATCTCCTAATTTACTGCCTCAGACAGCTGTTCCTGCTTCTAGCTAGACTGTGTCTAGCTTATATCCTGTCTGATCTTCCATCCTTATTATCTTGGTGTTGAATTGTGTTATGCTAACATAATACTCTCTATTAGCTAAATAATCTCCTTTCAGTTCACTTGGGAAGGTGACCTTTAGTAATAATTGAGAAGCTTTACTAAATTTTACTACAATTAGGATATTATTTAGGTAATTGTAATTTATTTTTCAGCATTGAATAATGCCACTGTAAAATCCTTTTATGAGTGTCTGAAGTTATGGACTGTATGAGGAATTATGTATGCATAAATGTACATGTATACCAAGGTGATTTATGCACTTGCATTCTTCCTATATTCCTCTTTTGCTTCTTTGTTGATATTTGTGCATGGAGAGAAAAGTGCATTTTATAGCCTCACTTCTTAGTTTCTTTCAGCAAACCTTTTCACAATTCAGGCAGAATACTTCACTACCATGAAGGAATTTTTTACCACCATTAACATATACAGTGTAAAATATGCTGAGAGATTATCTGTTTAGCACTTGTGTGATATGGAAATGTGACAGATAAAATGCTACATGTTTTGCATCACAGAATCTCTGAATTAATCAGGTTGGGAAAGACTTTTGAGATCAAGTCCAACCTATCACTCAGCACTGTCTAAAATCATATCACTGGCAAAAATGCAGGATTGATGCAAGTATCATAGTATCCTTATGACTTATATTGTGGATTGAAAATAAAAGCAAGACTTCATTTAGCCACTCTTGTTTTGGAAACTACACTGTGCTTTAAGTGTTGTTATTAACCCAGGCTTGTTCTTTAAATTTCTGATTGTCAGGCTTTGTTTCCTAAGCATCCCTTTTCAGATTGGAATACACCACTATTTTATGCTGGTAGAGTCAAAAGGAAGACAGCTTGCATGAAGAGGGCTTAGCTGCCTTCTTGTCTGCAGTGCTATTGGTGATTCACGTGAGTCTAGCTGATGAGAGGGAAGCAGCAGTACTATTAGCTACACATTTGCAAATATGAACTTAGTCTTCACTCAGCTTCAGTTTAAGCAAAATGTCTTAAAACACCAGTTCTAAGGAATTCAATGAAGTATTATTTTTTTCTGTAGGCAGGTAGAAGTCTTTGCTAAAAACCTGAACAAGTGCTGCTCTTTGCAGCTTCCCATAAATGCCATATTATGTTCTAATGTGATTGCCAAAAAAAAAAAAAAAGCCCAGTAGTATCATATAGCTTGGTCAAGACCTTGAGCTTCAGGCAGGGTTAAACATAAAAGCTAAATGTGGACAATTCTTTATCAGTGTAACAGCCTCAGTTCACTGAAGATTGAGACAGTATTTTACAACTGTATATTCAAGTCTTCCAACACATTAATATGTCTTTACTAATGTTAAAACATGAGATACGTCATTTTTACATTCCTCTATAACCTCTTCACAGGCTTTGGTTCTCCTGGGGCAATTTAATCATTCCAGTACCTGCTAGAAGGGCAACACAGCAGGTAACAATCCAGATTTCTGGATTGCAGTGATGGCAACTTCCTAACACGTGACCTGATGAGGGCAGGTGTCCTGGCTGGACCGAGCAACAAGGAACTGGTTAGGTTGTGTGGTTCAGGAACAGTCTTGGTTACAGTGACCATAAGATTGTGACATTAAGAATCCTACAAGGAGTGGACAAAGCCAAAAGACAGGACCAGAGCCCTGGTGTTCAGGAGAACAGGCTGTTTCGTGTTCAAGTCTCTGTTAGGAAGAATCCTATGAGTCATAGTCCTAGAGATAAGGGAATCGTGAAGAATTGGGTGATTTTCAAGGATCTCTTCCTCTGAGCTCAAAAATGGTCCCCTTCCAAGTGCAGGAAATCAAGCAAATATGGCAGGAGGCCTACATGGATGAACAAAACTCAAAAGAAAAGGAAGCATACAGATGGAATCAGGGCCAGGTGGCTCATGAGGAATACAAAGAGGGATACTATTAGGAAAAACAAGAGCCTATGTGGAGTTAAATCTGCCAAGGAGCACGGATGGCAACAAGAAGGGCATCTAGAGATATGAGCAGCCAAAGCCTGATGATGAATGGTTAGGGGATCTGGTGAGTTTTTCATTCTCATCTTGATGACTAAGACTGATTTTCAAGAACCCAGGCCGTGGAGAAAGTCTGGAGCCATGATGCCTTACCCTTGGTGGAAGAAAACTGCATTAAGAAACATTTACATAAACTGGACATACAGATGTCAGTGAGATCTAGTAAAGTGATGAGCCTGTGATTGCAAAGGAAGCTGGGCAGTGGTACTGCAAGGTCACTTCTGTTTCATCAACATCCTCTTTAATGATCTGGATGATTGGAGAATGCACCTTCAACAAGTTTGCAAATAGTGGAAGACTAGAAGAAATGCATGATACACAACCAGATGGTTGTGCTGCCTTTCAGAGGGACCTTGATAGACTAGGGAACTGACCATACGGGAACCTCATGGTACTCAACAAGGGAAAGGCAACAAAGAAGGAAGTACTTATGCACCAGTAGAAGCATAGCACCACCATTTGCAGGTTAGCAGAAAGGACCTTAGGGGTCCTGGCAAGCAACAAGCTGAACATGTCTTAAGAGCACATGGCTGGGTCAAAAGAAAAAAAAAAAAGGCTAGCAACTTTCTGGGCAGAAATACGAAGAGCATTGCCAGCAGAGTGCAGGAGGTAATCCACCCCTAATCATGTCTGGTGAGACCATCAAGAGTGGTGTGTGCAGTTTTGTGCTCCTCAATACATGAAAGATGTTAACAGGGAGGTTGTGGAGTCTCCCTTTCTGGAGATATTCAAGAACTGTCTGGTTGCATTCCAGTATGATCTGCTCTAGGTGATCCTGCTCTGGCAGGGGGACTGGACCAGATGATCTTTCAAAGTCCCTTCCAGCCCCTGACAGTCTGTGATTCTGTGAACATACTGGACTGAGTCTAGCAGAGGCCCACGAAGATGATAAGTGGACTGGAGCATCTTCCATGTAAGGAAGGACTGAGAGATCTGTAACTGTTTAGCCTGGAGGTAAAAAATCTCAGGAGGAGATCCTATCAGTATAGGAAAATACCTGATGTGAGGAAATCAAGAACGTGGAGCCAGGCTCTTCTCAGTAGAGTCCAGTGTTAGGATAAGAGGCAGCAGGCACAAACTGAAACAAAAAAAAATTATTTAAACATGAGAATAAAACTTTTTCACTGCAAAAACACAGGATGACATTGCCCATATAAGTTGTAGAGTTTCCATCCTTGGAGATACTCAAAACATGACTGGAGCAACTTTCTCGAGGTGACACTGCTTTGAGCAGGGGGATTAGACTAGATGATCTCAAAAGGCCCCTTCTAATCTCAGAGCTTCTGTGATCTTATTTTAATTCTGTCTCCCAGTGGGGAATGTCTCCCATTGTCCGTATTTGAACGGAAGAAAACACTCTTTCACTGTGGAGGTGGTCAAATGTGGAACAGGTTGCTTGGAAGGTTGTGGAGTTGTAGTGATTCAAGGTTTATTGGAATATTCTAATAAGAGAAATTGATGCAGAATCTGAATGAGCAGGGCATTGGTTGTAAAAAGAAGATAATGATAAAGTCTGTATCATTCACTGGCTTGCTAAAAGGTATAAAAAGCCAATGTGTAAACAATTTGTTCTTGGCTCTTGGGCACTGACTATTCGCTGTTCCTTCACTGTGCTCTAATCTCTTCCACTAACCTTGACTGACCAGGTAACACATGAGCTTCACTGGTTCGTTTCTATCCGTGGAGAGAGAGGGTGCTGTTGGCCCTTTCTGTGCTTTCTTTGTCTGGAGAGGGGGGGGGAAGATTTGATTTCTGTATCATTTATAAATTGTATGTAATTGTACATATGTGTAAATGTATTTTGCATATATCCTTGTAAATTTATCTTTGCTGTAAAATATATCTTTATCTTACTTTCAAGCCATCTAAGCGGGCCTGGTCAGTTTTAATTGTGGTGAGAAGGTTCCCATCCCACCACAGCAGTCAAGATATTCAAATTCTGACTGGACTCACTCCTGGAATACCTGAGCAGCCAAAGGCAGAGTAGATAATCTCAAGAGGTTCCTTCCAATCTAAATAATTATGCGATTCCATGCATATAAAGTGGTCCAGGCACACAAAGTCTGTAGGGCAGAAGTTGAGAAAGGAAGAGTCCTTCTCTATTTGGTTTTTGGTTTTCCCTGAAATTTTGTTGGATACTTTTACATAGAAACCGAGCAGCAAATAAAAATGGTCTTTTTTCAAGGTGAACTGTAGTGTTGCATAACTTGTGCTTGCCAATAAGTATTACAGACATAAACACTATTACTTGTGAAAGATTGGGAAAAGATGGCATTACTAGTGACTATTCATTCAGAGGTGGTTTAATGTAAAATAACACTACATTCTGCTAAGTTGACTCTAGCTTCTATTGGACCAGATGTGGCTGGCCTAGTGAATGTGGAGATTAAGTTTTCAGAGTAAATCATGTGTCCATGCCCTTTGTGGTGGGGGCCCACAAGTTAGTTCTCTGAACTTCTGGCTTACCTCTTCTCACTACTTTTTTTCACACCTCATGGGTGTAAACTCTTCTCGAATGCTCTGTGCCTCTATATTCTCCAGCAGCATTGCAAAGTGATACAAAGCTTGAAGTGCACAGATATGTGAATTATTTGTGAAGTGCTTCACAGTTCATTGGCCCAGATACGCCTCTCTACTGTATGTTTTATACTTTTAGGCAATGCTTTGACATCCTACATTGCTTGTCTTTCTTGAGCAAAAAGCAGTGCACGAGGTGGAATTGATGTTACTTGTTTCTGAACAATGAATCATTAAAATCTGTGTGAACAAATCATAATGGAGACATATTAAATGAAGGGCAACTGAGCAGATAGAAGTGCAGTTTATGCTTGAAAAACATACTAAAGCAATGGATATCACATAAAATGATAAACTTTCAGTAAGAAGTCAATTAAATAAAGTAAAAGTAAAAACAAACAAACAAAAAAATAACCAAAAGCAAACCAAGCCAACTTGCAGTTGAAACAATATATAATGGTATATATATAAAACCCCATATTATTATTCTACCATTATATTTAAACAGTGCAATGAAGTGTTATAATACATGTGGTTTGAATCATTTTGATGATAACATTCTATCTTTTGCAGAAAATGATGAGGTCATCTGTGTTTCATATGTTCATATTAAGCATGGTGGCCGTAGATGTGATTGTTGCTGCTAGTAACTACTACAAAGGAGAAAATTTCAAGAGGCAATACGATGAATTTTACCTAGCTGAGGTGAGTGTACTGAAATGGCTAGCTGGATATTTTTCAAGATAAGATAAAATAGAAAATGTGAATGTCAAGCACATTTTAGGATGTAATTTTTTTATTCCCTTAAGCATACTGAGAATTCTTTTCTAACTTGTTCAAGTTCCTCTGTCTGACAATGGCTGACAGCCCGATTTTACAACCTTTTGAAAGGTAATTTCCTCAAACAAAATGTCAGTGGTAATGAGCTGAGGCTTAAGTATAGCATCTGCAGGCAATGCATGACTGCTGAGTTGCTGTCTTTCTTTAGCAGGAGTATAACATTCAGAAGAATTTAACTTAAAAAAAATAGCAAAACAGTATCTTTAAAGAATATAATAAATCTTCCAAACCCTATCAGGAGAGGCTGAGGGAGCTGGGGTTGTTTAGCCTGGAGGAGAGGAGGCTCAGGGATGACCTCATTGCTGTCTACAGCTACCTGAAGGGAGACTGTAGCCAGGTAGGGATTGGTCTCTTCTTCCAGGCAACCAGCAACAGACCAAGGGAACACAGTCTCAAGTTGTGCTGGGGGAAGGTATAGGCTGGATGTTAGGATGAAGTTCTTGCCAGAGAGAGTTACTGGCATTGGAATGGGCTGCCCAGGGAGGTGGTGGAGTCACTGTCCCTGGAGGTGTTGAAGAAAAGCCTGGCTGAGGCACTTAGTGCCATGGTCTAGATGACTGGATAGGGCTGGGTGCTAGGTTGGACTGGATGATGTTGGAGGTCTCTTCCAACCTGGTTGTTTCTATGATTCTATGATTCTGTGATTCTTAGGCTGGAGCACATATTAGCAGTGTATTTCCTGTGATGCCTCTGCCATTGTTGTGGCTTTGTTGGCAACCAATGGCAGAAGAATCATAAGTCAAGTAGTTCAGTAATTTCCCCAACTTTCAACCCTTTAGTCCATAACATTATGATGCTTTACGAAGCTCCCTTTTTTAAGACAGATTGAGTCAATACCCTTCTTTAAATGTATATTGGTTTTCATATTTGTATCTGATCTCTTAAAAGCTTATGACATATAGATTTCAGCAGTTCTGGGACAAAAATGAAAACTAATAAAATTTGAAAGTGCAGTACCAAAGCCCAAACCCTCAAAGAAAAGTGCAGATTGTAGAGACATCAGTGCTGCACCGTGCTCTATTTTCTCTCATGCCACTGGGAAACAGATGTAGCTTGTACAACCATTAGTAAATGTTGTCCCAGTCGATAATTACAAGAGTAATTGAAAAATGTGTTATCTTTATTTTTTCTCAAGTTCTAAGCATATTTGAAGAATAACATGGATGTGAAAGAGGATGATTTTGGGAATAAGACATTAGAATAAACCCCACAAATCCTAATCCGAGATTGTCATACAACACGCCGCACAGATTTGAGGGTAGAAGTGAGGACAGGGAAACTTAGTTCAATCTCTGTTGTGTTTTAAATCTGCCAGGCTGCTCAGCCCCTCACAGCCACTTGTTCACTTTCTCCTAGTGAAGACAGGAAGAGAATTGGCAGGGTAAGAGTAAGATGACTCATTAAAGGTAGTTTAATAGGTAAAGGAAAATCCATGCATGCAAGCAATCAAAATAAGGAATTCATGCACTGCTTCCTGTCAGCAGGCAGGTGTGCATCTGTCTCCAGGGAGGCAGAGCTCCATTATGTGCAGTGGTTACTTAGGAAGACAACCCAAACATCCCTGCTTCCTTCTTCTCCACAGCTTTTTTTGCCGAGCATAACATCATATGGTGTGGGATATCACTTTGGTCAACCAGGGTGAGTTGTTCCAGCTGCATACCCTTTCGGCTCCTTCTGCACCCTCAGCCTCCTCAGTAGTGAGTTGGTTTGAGAAGCAGAAAAGGCCTTGATGCTGTGCAAAGCACTGCTTAGCAACAACTGAAACATCGCTGTGTTATCAACACTATTTTCACCACAAGTCCAAAACAGCACCATGCAAATTGTAGTAAAGAAAAAATTAACTTTATCCCAGCCAAAGCAAGTACGGTAACCTAGGTTGGAATCAGGAGATTAAGTCAGCATTTAAGCCTGGCATCATGATTTTTTTTTTGCAGTAGGCATTTTTGCTTTATGCCCAGAATACAGCAAGAGGAGCCTGGATTCTTAACAAAATAGCACTGGTTCTATTTATATTCAAACTAGGAAATGCTACACATGCTATTTCTATTTTGGCACTGAATATATAGTATAATTATGCTTTTATTAATCAATGCTAGAAACACTCTCTTCGATATCTATTTCAAGTGTAGGGTTTGGAGATTAGATTTTTTTCTGACAGAAATGCTTGCCAGGGTTTAGTAATTTAAGATGAGTATGTCATGCAGCCTGGTGCATTTCAGTTCTATCCTATAAGAAATGCCCCGTTTTATAAAACCAGATTTTTTTCTGTTTCTGCAGAGTTCAGATTATTGATTTATTATTGGAGAGACTGTCAGAAAACTCATTTGTTTGCATTTTACATGTTTACATTTCTAAATATATAAGGTAAATTAGTCTAGAGTAGAGAAAGAGAGTGATTTGCCATTGGAATGGGCTGCCCAGGGAGGTGGTGGAGTCACTGTCCCTGGAGGTGTTCAAGAAAAGCCTGGCTGAGGCACTTAGTGCCATGGTCTAGTTGACTGGCTAGGGCTGGGCGATAGGTTGGACTGGATGATCTTGGAGGTCTCTTCCAACCTGGTTGATTCTATGATTCTTCATGTCCATTTTGGGTTTCTTTATTTTTTGCCTGGAATGCTGGAAACATTATTAAAATCAAACAAGAACAAGCCCCTAGTATCTTAGAAATGGAGGTATAAAAATAAAACACAGGGTGCAGAAGGAAACTGTACTGAAGCATGAGGATTATTCCACAATGGCTGGTTTGTTTCCTTGATGAGGGAGACTGATTGGCATAGGATGCACTGCTGTGGTTCTTTATTTTCCGTTAGATTAGGTTTCCCCTCAGAGAGAGCTTACCTGAGGAGCCAACAGCACTGAGGATTCCCTTTGCTAAAAGAAATGGCCAGAGAGATAACAGCAAACACATCTGGCTTTCTGATAGGTATTGCAGAAAAAAAAATAATCTTGGAAGCTGCTGACTTTAGGATCAGATACATCTAATGAAGTAGATTACTCAGTCCATTCTAGCCCACTGATCCTACTCAGAATTACTCTTTCCTGAAAGCTTGATAACCTTTCAAGTAAGCTACAGCGACAAACAAAGCTAGCTGGATATCTCACTGTTGGGTGTTAGGTGATACTGAGCTCTGCCTCTGCAAAAAAGAAAAAGGTTAAGGGACTACTGGCAACAGTTAATGTTGCTGACAGAAGCTGGTTTCAGGAGGTGGTGGAGTTACCGTTCCTGGAGGTGTTCAAGAAAAGACTGGATAAGGCACTTAGTGCCATGGTCTAGTTGACTGGATAGGGCTGGGTGCTAGGTTGGACTGGATGATCTTGGAGGTCTCTTTCAACGTGGTTGATTCTATGATTTTCTGAACAGGAGGGCTGAGTCGGAGGTTTGAAACCATTAGCAATATTGATGCCTTTGAGAAGTGAATGCTTAAAACTGTCTTTCTTGTGGCCAGGTGACTGAGTGGGAGGTAGACCTCAGAGAAGCAGCCCATTCCTGGTAGCTTCTCTTTGGCCTCCCCAGAGTGGAGGGGGCTTAGCAACCTGTGGAATGTGGCTGCTCAGGTATTTATTATGCCTTCTTGTATTGGTCTGCTGTGGTTTCTTCCCTGGTCTCTACATCAATGAAAGAGGTGGTTTTATTTTTGGGCTGCATCAAGAGAAGTGTGGCCAGCAGGGCAAGGGAAGTGATTCTCCCCCTTTACTCTGCTCTCGTCAGACCCCACCTGGAGTACTGTGTGCAGTTCTGGAGTCCCCAACACAAGAAGGACATGGAACTGCTGGAGCGGGTCCAGAGGAGAGCCACGAAGATGATCAGAGGGCTGGAGCACCTCTGCTATGAGGACAGGCTGAGAGAGTTGGGGCTCTTCAGCCTGGAGAAGAGAAGGCTTCGAGGAGACCTTATAGTGGCTTTCCAGTATCTGAAGGGAGCCTACAGGAAGGCTGGGGAGGGACTATTTACAAGGTCTAGTAATGTCAGGACGAGGGGGAATGGGTTTAAGCTGGAAGAGGGGAGATTTAGACTGGATGTTAGGAGGAAGTTCTTTACAGTGAGGGTGGTAAGACACTGGAACAGGTTGCCCAGGGAGGTTGTGGATGCTTCCTCCCTGGAGGCGTTTAAGGCCAGGCTGGATGAGGCCTTGAGCAACCTGCTCTAGTGGGAGGTGTCCCTGCCTATGGCAGGGGGTTGGAGCTGGATGATCCTTGAGGTCCCTTCCAACCTAAACCATTCTATGATTCTATGATTTTAAAAAAATACCTATAAAATTGTATTACATTTCACACTTTACAAAAAGTTTCAGTCAGATATTCTGAATTTTCTCCTGTAATTAATTATAAGGAAGGAAAAAAAAAATGCAAGCTCTGTCAGCAGGAAGACAGGTGTATAAATCTAATCAGATGTTAGGCAAACTGTTTGATACATTTTTTAAGTGCTAGGGGTTTGAATTCATTTCACAAGCATGTAAAATGCAAATGCTCCCTCCCACACATTTTTAGAATAAATTAAAATGCACTTAACATCGTATTTGTTAGTCTTGTCCTAATAGGAAGCCTGTGTACTCTGAGTATGCATGTGTGTATTCAAATGGCATTGTTATTCCACCTGCTCTGAATCCGAATTCTAGCTGCTTTCCATCTACACTTCCATATTTCCAGACTCAGCCTCCTTGTTCGTTTAGGACTCAGTTTGGTATGTTTTGATTAGAAATGATCTTTCATTTTAAGATTTTTTTTAATAAAACATTTTCCTTTTGGTTTAGACAAAGATTTTCATGTAAAAAGGTAGTCTCGTCAAATTTGGACTGAGCTCCTTGAGCTGCCTGAGCAAGGACTGAAAAGCCAGATGGGGGTCAGTCTCTTCTCCCAGACAACCAGCAACATAACAAGGGGACACAGTCGCAAGTTGTGCCAGAGAAGGTCTAGGCTGGATGTTAGAAGGAAGTTCTTGACAGAGAGAGTGATTTGTCATTGGAATGGGCTGCCCAGGGAGGTGGTGGAGTCACCGTCCCTGGAGGTGTTGAAGAAAAGCCTGGATGAGGCACTTAGTGCCATGGTCTAATTGACTGGCTAGGGCTGGGTGCTAGGTTGGACTGGATGATGTTGAAGGTCTCTTCCAACCTGGTTGATCCTATGATGATTCTATGATGAACAGGGCAGATACGTTAGAGAATATGAGCATGAAAGTCCCTACACTGTTTATAATCAAAATCATATACAGATTTCTTAGTAGTATTTCTTTACTAATATGAAGAAAATTTTGGAGTGCCATGAAGCATTTTGCCTTGATTTAATTATTCAGAGGAGATTTGAAGCTTAATAACTATTTTGCATTTCTTGAGGAAACTGAATAATATAGCTTGTAGCACTGCTCATAAACTTTTGTGTGGACTAGGGTGATAAACATAGGCTATAAACTGCAGTTTTTAATCTCCATCTCTATTCCTGCTTGTGAGAGTACTGTGCACATAAAATGCATCTTTTTTTTGTTTGGGTTGGTTTTGTTTGGTTGGTTGGTTTGGGTTTTTATTATCTCACAGAACCTCTTTCATGGTGCTAAATATATTTTTGATGGAATGGAGAGTTTTAAATGCTGTAAGTACTTAAAGCAGCATCCCAGAGATTGTCACCATAAGATTCAGGATTAGAATCTTAGTCTTTAATGTTGTTATCTCCTGCCAAATCTTGAAAACCTTATGACCCACAGTAAATTAGTCCCCCATCGAAGACTAAGGAGATGTGAACTGTATTTTATAAGTGGTTGCACAGCACTCTGAGAGTATTAGCTGTATGCAGATGCCACCTAATGTTACTGCAGCCCTGAAGATTGTGTGAAGGGTCAGAGGAAAACTTCTGAGTAAGAAAAAACATCTTTTCCACTGGGTTTCCTGGCTGTTGAAAAACGAAGGAGAGAGTATACGAAGGCAGGCAAGGAAGTGTGTCTAGCCAGAAGGATTTTTGGTAGTAAGAGGAGTAAAAGAAAATAAATCCTGAAAATATATCATGCATTTTAGTGTGTAGATATTTCAAGAAATACTTCTCATAGAATCTCAGTCATGCAATGCTTACAAGTAAATTCCTCGCTTAGCTCAACTTCCTTAACAACATCCCTTTTTTAGATGGTGTAAGTTTACCAAATCAAGACAGAGTTTGAATTTCCTCTTTTAAAAATTTGTTCTAATGCTTAAGTGCTTTTCTAAGTATTTGGTTGCCATGTTACTGTGGATGCCTTAGAACACTGAAGTAGAAATTTTCACACAAGAGACCTTTAAACTTTGGTTAGTACCTTAGATCCCATAAAATTTTCCAGACAGCTCGTATTGGGGCTGATGTGGCTGGGTTGGAGGGCAGAAGGGCTCTGCAGCGGGACCTTGGCCGCCTGGACAGATGGGCAGAGTCCAATGGGATGGCATTCAATAGCTCCAAGTGCAGGGTGCTGCACTTTGGCCACAACAACCCCATGCAGAGATACAGGCTGGGGTCGGAGTGGCTGGAGAGCAGCCAAACAGAGAGGGATTTGGGGGTGCTGATTGATACCCACCTGAACATGAGCCAGCAGTGTGCCCAGGTGGCCAAGAGAGCCAGTGGCATCCTGGCCTGCATCAGGAATGGTGTGGCCAGCAGGAGCAGGGAGGTCATTCTGCCCCTGTACTCTGCACTGGTTAGACCACACCTTGAGTACTGTGTTCAGTTCTGGGCCCCCCAGTTTAGAAGGGACATTGAGATGCTTGAACGTGTCCAGAGAAGGGCAACGAGGCTGGTGAGAGGCCTCGAGCACAGCCCTACGAGGAGAGGCTGAGGGAGCTGGGATTGTTTAGCCTGGAGAAGAGGAGGCTCAGGGGAGACCTTATTGCTGTCTACAACTACCTGAGGGGTGGTTGTGGCCAGGGGGAGGTTGCTCTCTTCTCTCAGGTGGCCAGCGCCAGAACGAGAGGACACAGCCTCAGGCTGCGCCGGGGGAAGTTTAGGCTCGAGGTGAGGAGAAAGTTCTTCACTGAGAGAGTCATTGGCCACTGGAATGGGCTGCCCAGGGAGGTGGTGGAGTTGCCGTCCCTGGAGCTGTTCAAGGCAAGATTGGACGTGGCACTTGGTGCCATGGTCTAGCCTTGAGCTCTGTGGTAAAGGGTTGGACTTGATGATCTGTGAGGTCTCTTCCAACCCTGGTGATACTATGATACTGTGATACTATGTATTGCCTCATGTTTTGGAAAAAAGTCTCATTGTTTTTTGGGGGGATTATCTGTGTTCACAAAGTGAAAGGCCAGCTGGATGGATTTACTATTTCATGCTTTCCAAAGTGTGAAATCTACATGTCTGTGTTGAGACTTCAGAGTCATGTATCCTTTGTGAAATCATGAAGGGTACATTTTCAGGAAGCATATGAGGCAATAGAAGGAAATCTCTTACTAGTTGCTTATTCTGTTTTGAGTATGAACATTGTTAAGTACTGTGGAGATCTTTATTTTTGCCGTATGAAACTTTGCTAGACATTCACATTGTAACATAGAAACTTGGAAATCGACTTATTGTTTTGAATACATCTTTCTTGTTTTGTATATTCATCTAGGTTGCTTTTACAGTTCTGTTTGATTTAGAAGCTCTTCTGAAGATCTGGTGTTTGGGTTTCACAGGATACATCAGCTCATCTCTTCACAAGTTTGAGTTGCTGCTTGTAATTGGAACCACTCTTCATATTTATCCAGACCTGTATCACTCCCAGTTTACGTATTTTCAGGTATGATCAGCTACTTTTACATTTTACCCTATATAACAAAAACATTATGCATCATCTATCCACTCTCATTTATTCCCATTCTCAGACCAGTGATGTTCTTATAATATTGTCTCATTTGGGGAATGTCTTTAAACTAATGTCTTTAGTGACTATTTTACGAGTGTATTTACAGAAATGGAACAGTTTTAACTTTTCTGAGAAGTCCTTTCTGTTTTCAAAAACATTTCTTATCTGAGCTACGGTGTTCAGTAGGTTCTGGGTTAGTTTACTCACTGTCCTTTATTGAGCCTTGGCCCTGCGTAGAACTGTTTACAGCATCACTGTAGTGTCCAGTGCTGCTTTCCTGGCTTCTGTCCCTGAGGCCTCAATACACTTGTTACTTGTCTTCATCCTTATAGCAGTCATATGCCTAACTAAAAGTCTCTGCTCCAGTTATTGTGGGTCTTCTGAGGTCTTTTCTCCATAATCACCACATTATAGCTCTCTAAAAATACCTTATCTAGTGGGAAAGTGTATTTATTAAGGCTCTTCCTACATTTTTGCTGTGGGGATGAGCAAGAAAAAGAAACAAAGAAAGACTTATTAATTCAGACTTCTGTCAGCCAGTCCAACCAATTCCCTATTCGTCCTCCTTGCAGTGCCTAGAGTTCCTTCAGCTGTGGGAGAAGGCACTGAGGTTCATGATAATGTGCTGTGTTCTACAGTGCTGAAGAAAGGGATTTTCTAAAAAACAATCTTTTTAAAATAGCAATTTCATATCTATTATTTAACAGTGGATTGGCATAGTGAATGCTAGTAAATAAAGGCAAATAATAAATAATCAAACAGTCCCATCAATAAATGTGATCAGCTATAGTGCCACCGTGAGTCAACTGAGTAGAATATGGGGGAAGCAGTCTTCCCAAATGTGGGTTGAAATAGGTGGCTTTATCAGGCTTCTGCAAATGCCATCCTCTCTTTTTTCTAAATGGTTCTACAACCTGCTGAATAAAATTTTCAAGATGAGAAACTCTATTTTGCATTTCCCTGATATCATTTGAAAGTTAGAGCTTTGATTTTGCTGCCTTAAATATGTAAAATCTCATTACTCAATGTGGCATGATGTTTCAAATCTGCAAGAAAGGATCATCTGTCAGAAGTATCCTGTTGCTCTCTTGCATCGAAAGCACAAAGGAGACCTAGCTAGGATCTCTCAGGTAAAATGTTTAGCAACTTGATAGTTGCTCCATTTTTACTGGAGCAAAGTCCATTTACATCTGATGTGCAGGAAGCCAGCGGCGGCAGGATCGGGGTACTGACGAGTCCTCACAGCCGGAGTTAGCTGCAAGCAGTACACTTTATTAAGGCAATACAGCGGCTTATATGCTACTTGGAAGAGGCGTGCACAACTGACTTAGTTTGAGATTGGTATAAATGGAAAGTACACAGATTGGCTCACAGTTATGTGTAAGGTACAGATAGGTCATTCTGTATCAAAACAAGCTGTGGTGCCCACCCCTGCATCTGGCGGGCTCAGCCTCCTGCAGCTGCGCGTGGGGGGACCACCCAGCGCCTGGTATTCTGAATCCAGGATGGACTCAAGGACACTTCGCAGCATGGGTTCTCATGTTTATCAGCTCATGTCCTGTTAGCAAGAAAATTCTCCCACACTGATGATTTTTCTCTAGTAATATTAAGCACACACTGTGACCATGGTAAACAAAGTAGGTAACATCATCACTAACACAAGGTAACTCATGGCACTACTGGACATGCTTTAATGGCCATGGTGGTGTTAGGTCAGCAGTTGGACTTAATGATCTTAGTGGTGTTTTCCAACCAAAACCTTTCTGTTTCTGTGATTATATGATTGAAAGTATAATTACAATATAGCCAAACATTCATAATACAATGATAAGACTTTTCTTTCAAATTGGCCATGGTGGTGTTGTGGTTTTCAGTTTGTTTTGGTTTTCAGTTTGTTTTGGTTTTAAGTTTTTTGTTCTTTTTTTTTTTTTTTTTTAATTTTAGCTTTTATGCCCAAAAAATGTCAAGATGTGATTTTTTTTCTTTCCAAAATATATGAGACATACATTTTGCAAGCAGAAACACCTGCTACACTGAAAGACTGAGGTTATATTATGCAATCTAAATCCCTTGAGAGTTGAATGACACTAAGGTTGGAAAATACTTTACCTTTGATGTCAGTATGTAAAGGAAATACACAACATATTCCTCCACAATTAAGCTTCTGGGCAAGCTAGATAACACATTTTCAAATCAACCAAGGTCAAAATGTTTTTTTTTTCACATGGATACATCTTGACATCAGGCAGATTTCCAGGCCTTTAGGCATTAATGATGACAGGTTAAATGTGTTCCTTGTCAGTCAACAAAACAGATTACTGAAAACAGAACTCTTGTTTGACACATTCCAGGATAGTGAGCAGAAATATCATCTGGTTTGCCTAGTGTTTCTTAGCAGATATTTCAGTCTGCATCATTCATTGGTCTTTAGCATTACCTTTTGCCACCACATCATTCACTCTTCACTACACTGGCTGCTATCCACCCTCCCACCTATCTTTCCTGCATTCACTGAGCATTCATTCAAAACACCTCACAAATCCATCTGTGAAAGACTACACCAAAGCACCACTCCATGGCTGTAATCTATAGAACACAAAATTAGTGGAGAAATGACAGAATTTGCGTATTATTGCAGAGGTCTGTCATGAACCAGCATAAAAGGGAAAGATTTAAACAGACCTGTAGTGGACTGAAGAGATGATCCTGTATTTGTTCTTGGAGAAAATATTGCTGAGTCATTTTCTGAATAACTATCATCCTTTTCAGAAGACTCAGTGCCATGGTCCAGTTGACTGGATAGGGCTGGGTGATAGGTTGGACTGGATGATCTTGGAGGTCTCTTCCAACCTAGTTGATTCTATGATTCTATGATTCCTTGTCACAAACCGTGGTTCCTCTGTCATATTTTTCATTTCAGTCTGTTTTTTAACATATCTTTAATCCCAGTGGTGCACCTTCTACACCTTTTACATTTAATAGAATTGCAATCCAATTATACAGCATGCATCAGTGTTCATCACAGTGTACTAATTGTACAAGAACAAGAGGACACAGCCTCAGGCTGCGCCAGGGGAAATTTAGGCTGGAGGTGAGGAGAAAGTTCTTCACTGAGAGAGTCATTGGCTACTGGAATGGGCTGCCCAGGGAGGTGGTGGAGTCGCCATCCCTGGAGCTGTTCAAGGCAGGATTGGACATGGCACTTGGTGCCATGGTCTAGCCTTGAGCTCTCTGGTAACGGGTTGGACTTGATGATTTATGAGGTCTCTTCCAACCTTGGTGATACTGTGATACTGTGATACTAATGCTAGATTCAGTTTGTCACTTAAGGAAAATACATTTTTTTTTTTTTAAGTAGTGTCAGTAAAATAATGTGTTGCTTAAAGGTCAATTAGAGTTCCCCAAAGGAAGAGAGAAACAAGTAAGACAGATAATATAGTTTATCTAACATGACTTAGAATACCAACTGTTGTGAAATCTGCGCTTCTCTGGTGTTAGTGTTGAAACTAGTATTGATGGCAGCAAAGCTAACATTTACACTGCAAGCAGGTCTTGTAAGAAGGCACTGTGTTTACATGTTCATCATACTTGCAAATCTCATTTACCTCCCTGTCTGTCACTGCTTTGGTAGCTGGTTTGGTGTACTCAGGTTATATGGAACGTGACCATGAATGAATGTGAAAGTAAGGACTTTAGCTTGCCTTGTCTAGCAGTGTGAAAGTTGTCTAGTGTAACCTTTCTATCTAGGACCCTTTTTAGTTACTGAGATGTTGAAGGCTCGTCAGTCTTGTACAAGGGGTATAACATGTTTGCATTGCTCTTTAGTTGACTTTTTCTCGCTCTCCCCTTTTGCAGTAAAGCCTAGATGACTAACATATTCTGCATAGCTGGCAGGTAGGGAGATGAGTTTCATGCAAAATGCAAAGGTATACCTTGATTAGCAAGCTGCAAGGTACGGTGAGCTCTTTCTGTGAACAACTTCTGTCAAACTTATTTTCTCTCTAAAAGCAGCACAGCAATTGTATTTGGCTTTACATAAGGTCAACCTATAATTGCACTGTAATTCCTACCTTTCACTTGCAATATGATTACTGTGGAAGTATATCCAATACTTTGGGTTGGACAGTCTTACTGTTTGTAAGAACCATATAATCTCATTTGCTTCATATGCTGCTGCTTGTCTCCAGCTCTTGTGGCTGCCACTGTCTCTTGTTCATACTGATGTTATATCGCTGTATGTGCCGCCCTGAGTAGCAGAATTTGGAGCATCAGAGTTGTCAGGAGCTTTTCCAGGGTGGAGTCAGCAGCAAATGGGTCACACACCCCACAATCTGGGTCACAGAAATTCCACATCCAATCACAGTTCTTCTGCTATTACTAATGCTGAGAGTTGTCAAATATGTTAATGACACACATTGCTCTTTCCTCTGACACTGAGAAATGCCATTGTCATCGGTTGTGTTGAATCTGCTGCTATTCATACTATGCTCATGTCATGCCAGCTTCAAAATGAAAGTGCTGTCTGGAGCAAATTATTATGGGGCTTGAAGTTCAGATTGTAACATGACAGGCTTCTTGTCCAAGTTGCTGCTTTCAGGTTCTGGGTTTGGGGTGTTGTGCTTCTTTTGCTGGGGTTGGCACTGGATGGGAGGGACTGGGGGGGTTACCTCTCTGGCTTCTGCTTGCTGCTGCTTTTGGTATTTTGCTTTGCTTTTTCTGCAGATAGGCTACAATAATTGCATTATTTTAACTCATTTATGTTAAACTCTTTTTATCTCAACAGGGAGATTGTTTTGTGTGTTACTTTGCTTCACTTCTGTGTTGGAGGGAAGCTTCTGTGTTAACCTATAACATGCCACCCAAAACTTCTCTTGTTGCATATAGTATGAGAAAGCAAAATATGTTTATTACCAAACTTCCTAGGTTATACAGTACACTGTGCAAGCAATTTTGTCTTGGATCACTGAAATGAAAAGATGGTTTGTGGGAAAAGAGTTGTCAGCTCTTTATGTGAATGTGTAACGTGTAACAAATAACACAGAATCATGGAAGAATCTAGGTTGGAAGTGGCCTTTCAAAGTCTGATGCTCAAAACAAACCTTTATTCAGACTGTTCAGGACCCTGTCCAGTTAGAATAAGTATGGATTTTTAAACATTATGATGGTTAAGCTCAAGCAATTTACCTAGCACTGCAGTAGTTTTTCAGTTGCTGCATCTAGCCTGATGTATTTTGACCACTGCCTGAAGCCATTCTTATGTTTTGTAGCACACTATAAACCTCCCCTGCTCTGTAGTTCCACGCTCCATTCAGATTTACTATCTGTAGCACATTTTCTCTTTGTCTTTGTTCCCTTTGCAATCCCCTATACAGCTTTATGCCACATTGTTTCTGTGATGACCCATTAGTGAGTTGATTATATCCTGTGCCTGCTACTCTCAAGACGTCTCCTGTCATCCCATGCCTGTTTGCCTCAGATGCTCCATTTATGAAAGGGTAATAGACAGCTTATTCTATGCAAAATTACAGGTTTTTCCTACTGTATGTAGGGGAAAAAAAAAAAGGAGATATATAGCAATAAGCACTACATCAAAATCATAAAAAGATAAGCAGAAAACAAAATAGGTTAATAGCTGCCTGGTCACTGGATAACTGCTGTTGCTAGCTAAAAAAATCTCCAGGCAGGCCAAGGTAAGTACAGATAAAACCTGACAAATTCCACAGTCTTCTTAACCTAACATGCAATTTATGGTCTGTAACAAGTGATGACAATCTTATGTTTACTGAGCTACAAGGCTGCAAGTCCTTTTTTGGCCTTCCCATATCTGATCCTGTGAGAAGTTGTTGATTCACGTGATAATTAAATAATTAATGTGGTTGTATTTTCTCTTTCTTTGCAGGTTCTTAGAGTAGTTCGGCTTATAAAGATTTCTCCTGCTTTGGAAGATTTTGTATATAAGATATTTGGACCAGGAAAAAAACTTGGGAGTTTGGTGGTATTTACTGCCAGCCTTTTAATTGTCATGTCAGCAATCAGTTTACAGATGTTTTGCTTTGTGGAAGAACTGGATAGATTTACAACCTTTCCAAGGGCAAGTATAAAAAGCATTGATTACTTGTTGATTTTCATTATTTTCTTATCATTAATGTTTTCCTACTAATGATGACTTAGCAGTGTTACATTACTGGTTGGACTCAATGATCTTAAAGGTCTTTAGCAGTTAAATCATTCTATGTGATTCTACCCTATTGGTGATTACAGTAATGGTCTTCCTTTCCTTCTGAGAGCCATGAAGCAGTTGATCTCCATATGTGTAGATAAAAGAATTGTATTTTTCTGGTTGTACCAGTCTTTCAGCAGTCCTTCAGTGGTGGAATTTGTGCTTTTTTAGATTAGGTATTCTCTTTCTGATGCTGAGAGTATATATGATGACACATCGAAGCATGTCACTTAACAGTACTCTGGCATGTTACAGAAAGAGGATTCGTGTGTGAATTCAATCGTGACTATTAGTCACAAAATTTATATCAAATACCTCTACACAGCATTTATATCTTCCTATTATTAAAGGGCTTGGTCTTGATTTATAGGGGAATGTTTGTTTTACACAGGGTTATAAAACCCGTCTGCATCGAGAAAATGAGGGTTTGCCTTTTGGCTATAAACAATGGATATTTATGGGCATTGTGTTAATTCAGAACACAACACTGAAAATCAGTGGAAATTGGAGCTAATGTATTTATTGAAGCACACTGTTCTGAATGAAAATACTGTCATTTCTGTAATAATGGATTAAACTGAGTGCGCATGGATTGGTTCCTCTGACAATTTATTTGTTTCTGCCATTCCAGCTCGGTTATCCAATGCATCTGTTTTAGTGAAAGTGCATTGGTTGGAACAATTAAATAACAATGAATAGGGCAGCCTCAAGGGTCATGCATTTAGCAAACAAAGTGGCTAGGCAACAATCTGTAATTATCAACCTGGACTTGATGTATGGGAAACTAGCCATCAAATGTAAGACAAAAAATACCTACCCACAGGGAATAATGGAGCACCATGCTTTTTGTTTTGGAAAATGTGCTCTGAAAAGCAACCAGCAGGGTTAGTAGAGTTATTTTATTTTAATTCTGAAGAAAGGAAAGGAAAGGAAAGGAAAGGAAAGGAAAGGAAAGGAAAGGAAAGGAAAGGAAAGGAAAGGGGAAAGGGGAAAGGGGAAAGGGGAAAGGGGAAAGGGGAAAGGGGAAAGGGGAAAGGGGAAAGGGGTATGTCTTGCAAGGTGTCTTCACAGGTATGGTTTCTTAGAAGCTGATCTTTCAATGATCGTATTCCTTCCTAACCACAGGGACCTACATGGCTTCTTCATTACTTCTAAGGACACTACAGTCAAATCTTCAATTTCTAAGTACTTTTTAAGGGGGAAAAAATGGGATGTACCTACACAACTGAACCATAGTCTCTCTTGGGGGCCTCCCTTATATTGTCTCCAATATGCTGTGAACTTGGCTGTGGTTCCTGTTCATTAAATCTGCAGACACTTGATGGAGAGCTCTCTGTAATGGAAATATTTGGCAACTGGGGTTTGTGATCATCACATCTTTTCTACTGACTTAATTTCTGTTGACAAACTACTGAAGGAACAAAGAAGAGATCTGTCTTAAGTAATCAGGATATTTGACTTGAGAACATGATGCAGTTGCTTTAGTATTAAGAAAAAAAAGAATTACTTTAAAATGCTTTTGTCTGTAGCATTGAAAAGCACTGCAGAAATGCAGTGGGGAAAAACAAAGCTAATTGCTATTAAAACTCATGGTATGATGGAAAGAAGGTGATGGCAGAATTAAAAGACATTTGATTTGGCAACCTTGATCATCCTTCAGTGTAGGTTTACACACTTTATTATTAGTTCAACACCTCCAATGAAATACACAAGTGAACTGGCCCAAAAAGCACTGAAGCACTCCTGCTGGCAGCTCTCCAGAGACAAGTTCTGCATGGAGAGGTTGATGTCTGCTCATAAGCCCAAAGTGGGCTGGTGCAGTGCAGGTAGTACTGGAAGGCATATGGAGCAAGAAATGCCAGAGGCTGGAGAAGAGATGGACACAGAGGGGAGGGCAGTTGAGGACAGTGGAAACAATACTTAGTGGTCATCCCAGTGGAAGTGTTCAGAGCAAATGGGAGGTAGATGGGTGAGGAAAGAAATTGGTATTTAGGACAAGAGTGGTCATTCTGCCCCTCTACTCAGCACTGGTCAGGCCACACCTTGAGTGCTGTGACCAGTTCTGGGCTCCTCAATTCAAGAGAGATGTTGAGATACTGGAAGATGTCTAGAGAAGGTCTCATGATGTGGCAAGAAGTGCCACCAACATGCTGCTCTCTGCACATCTGCAAGAGATGCTGCCTGCACCTTTGCAAATCTCCATGCCAAGAGGAACCAGCATCAGGTCAGAGATACTCTGCCTCTTTCCCAGCACCCTGGGAAGATCTAGAAGCCTCTCAACAGCCGAGCAGTTCCAACACTGCCACAAAGGAGCCAGGGACTATCTTGACATTTCTACTCTACCACAGTGAGCAGCACAGACTTCCCCTAGGGCTCCAGGCTGCCTTTGATTTGTAAGTGAGGCAAAGCCATTTTGTGGCTAAACTTCTCCATTTTTTCTGATTCTCCTAAATGAATGAATTGCCCAAAAGCATCCTTGTGAAGATTTTCCTGACAGAATTAGAACCCAAATTTAACTAATTTGCATATAGTTGTGGTCAGGGCTTTCCAGAAATAAAGGTAACTACATGTTGTAATTCCTGCCTCGTTAATTGCCCCAACTAAATCACATGGCACTTGGGGACATGGTTTAATGACCATGGATAATGGTTGGACTTTATGATCTTAGAGGTCTATTCTAACTGAAGCAATTCTATGATGATCATCACGAGAATGATGAGGTTTCTTTCCTAAATTTTTGTTTTCTAAGGTGTGCAAATGACACAGTAAACACAGATCTAAACTATCAATGATACACTTAGATTTAAGTGCTTTCTTTCTTAACTGCAAAGACAGGCAAGGAGAGAAATATGAAATTATTAATGATACAAGTGTCCTCTGGATTCTCTGTTCTTTTGCCTTTTTTGTTCTTATGTTCTGAATAATAAAAAGGATATTTTTATCAGCAGCAAGAACAGAAGGATTTTCTTAAGGGATGTTTGTGCCTGACACGGCTTATTGAGAAAGTTTATATAAGCATCTCACCCCAGTACTTAATCCAGCAAAAGAAGTCAATAAAGAAATACCAGAGAAAAAGGATTTTTGTTTTTTAAATAAGCTGTTTGGGAAGGTAATTATTTTTGTATGAAATTGCAGAGTTCTTTCCCTTTTCAGAGATTAACATGTGCACAATCAAAGTTGCATGTGATACATTGGTCTTTCAGTTCTTTCAGGCCATCAGTGCATGCTGGAAAAGGTGAGCCTGGCTTTTTCCGTGCTGGGGGGGATGGAAAGCTGTGCATCAAGTCCCCATTGCACTTTCAGAATATCAAAATATCTGGATGGGTGGGCAGAGGACAATGGGATGGGATTTAACAGGGCCAATTGGAGGGTTCTACACTTTGGCCACAACAACCCCAAGTAGTGCTACAGGCTGGGGACTGAATGGTTGGACAGCAGCCAGGCTGAAAAGGACCTGAGGGTACTGGTAGATAGTAGCTGAAGATGAGCCAGCAGTGTGCCCAGGTGGCCAGGAGAGCCAATGGCATCCTGGCCTGGATCAGAAGCAGTGTGGCCAGTAGGACGAGGGAGGTTATTTTGCCCCTGTACTCAACACTGGTCAGGGCACATCTTGAGTGCTGTGTCCAGTTCTGGACTCCTTAATTCAAGAGAGATGTTGAGATATTGCAACATGTCTAGAGAAGGGCAACAAAGCTGGTGAGGGGCCTGGAGCACAGCCCTGTGAGGAGAGGCTGAGGGAGCTGGGGCTGTTTAGCCTGGAGAAGAGAAGGCTCAGGGGTGACCTCATTGCTGTCTATAACTACCTGAAGAGAGGCTGTAGCCAGGTGGGGGTTGGTCTCTTCTCCCAGGCAACCAGTAACAGAAGGGGACACAGTCTCAAGTTGTGCCAGGGGAGGTCTAGGCTGGATATTAGGAGGAAATTGTTGCCAGAGGGAGTGATTGGCATTGGAATGGCTGCCCAGGGAGGTGGTGGAGTTGCTGTCCCTGGAGGTGTTGAAGAGCCTGGCTGAGGCACTTATTGCCATGGTCTAGTTGACTGTCTAGGGCTGAGTGCTAGGTTGGACTGGATGATCTTGGAGGTCCCTTCCAATCTGGTTGATTCTATGAAGATGCCAGCAGCCAAACATTGAGGTGTTTGGATATCAGTGATACTCTAGTGCATGGAATTCCTGACTGACAAATACTTTTCCCTCTGCAGCCCCTCCTGACCAAGCCACCACTGCTGCAAACACACCCTCTGCAGAGCTAGGAAGTCACTATCTGCATGGGCTCCCTCTGCTGCTTTGTGATGACTGAACGCTCAGGTCTCACCACCGGCATTGTTTCTGATCGACCCTCAGGATGACTCAGGATAGCTGTTACAATGCAATATCATTTTGCAGCTCCTTCACATGAAATCACTTGCACTGCATATCAGGAGGGTAAAAAGAGTACCTCTCTCTTTTAAAAGTGGAAAATTAGAATCTAGGGAACCATAAAACTGTCAGTCTGGAAAAAGCCTTGTGCAAATTATTAAACAGTCTGCTTATAAACACCAGGAGAACAATAAAGTGATTTTAAAAAGCCAGAAAGGATGCGTCAAGAACACGTTGTACTAAACCCCAACTCATTTCCCTCTTCGACAGGATGACTGGGAAATGGGGAGGTGGTGGGTATTGAATGCCTTGATTTCAGTCATGAGAAACCAGGAAAGCAGAGTTTTCAGGAGCACCTACCTGCTAAAACCTGTCCCAACATGTCAGCACTCGCAGAGCACACTCCTGAAGCAGTCCATCCTGCTCAGTTGTACTCAGTACTTCCATTAATCTTGTTAACGATGGAAAGCAAAATTTCAGGACATGCAAGTGGCCTCAATTAACAAGGTTGCACTCATCAAGGAGGGAGGGAAGTGAGCGTGATGTCTGCTAAAGCAGAAGCCACAGACAAACCAGAACCAGTTGTGATTAGGCAGGGGCTGCAACTGATGATGGTGAGGGGGGGGATGGGTGTAAATTAGGGTTAGCTGTGGATCTAACCTAAGCTGGAATTAATTAGTGATCTAGTCTGCCTTTGACTACTTTCTCTGGCACTTTCCTAAAGGCAAACAACTACTAAACATAAAACCATCAACAGGACAAGGGGACACAGTCTCAAGTTGTGCCGGGGGAGGTCTAGGCTGGATGTTAGGAGGAAGTTCTTCACAGAGAGAGTGACTGGCATTGGAATGGGCTGCCCAGGGAGGTGGTGGAGTCACCATCCCTGGGGGTGTTCAGGAAAAGCCTGGATGAGGCACTTAGTGCCATGGTCTGGTTGACTGGCTAGGACTGGGTGCTAGGTTGGCCTGGATGATCTTGGAGGTCTTTTCCAACCTGATTGATTCTAGTCTGTTCTAAAAAATAATTGAAAAATAAGATATCTAGCATTGACTAAGATTTTCTTTAGGTAAGACAATGTGTCCACAGCCCTGTGCCATGTTGTTACCTATTTCAGAAAAGCCTCCAATAAATATAAGATATATAAAAAATATAATATAATAAAAAATATAATCTAATTATATAAATATAATTTAATATAATTCAATGTAATAAATATAAGGATCTTTGCAGAAAGCATCAGCAGCTGGAGCCACTAACAAGAGAGTTATGTTTTCCTCTTATTTACTGTTGTGCGAGGTATTGATAAGAGAAGTAGAAGGAAGATCACAGAATCATAGAATCAAGCAGGTTGGAAAAGATCTCCAAGATCATCCAGTCCAACCTATCATCCTTCCCCATCCAATCAACTAGACCATGGCACGAACCTGTTCAAGGCAGGACTGGACGTGGCACTCAGTGCCATGGTCTAGCCTTGAGCTCTGAGGTAACAGCTTGGACTTGATGATCTATGAGGTCTCTCCCAACCTTGGTGATACTGTGAGAATGTGATACGAAGTGCCCCATCCAGGCTTTTCTTCAACACTTCCAGGGATGGCGACTCCGCCACCTCCCTGGGCAGCCCATTCCAATGCCAATCACTCTCTGCCAACAACTTCCTCCTAACATCCAGCCTAGACCTCCCCTGGCACAACTTGAGACTGTGTCCCCTTGTTCTGTTGCTGGTTGTCTGGGAGAAGAGACCAACCCCCACCTGGCTACAGCCTCCCTTCAGGTAGTTGCAGTTTTTTCTCTAGCTGCTTTATTACACCTTTCCGAGGCACAGCATGAAAGGTCTCCATAGAGTCAAGTGGATAAAATAATAACTAGGTTTGAGATAGGAAAGACATTTAAAATGTATCTTGCACTTCTTCCATTCCACATCCATTCCACCATACCTTTCAGAAAGGTGGTGTTACACATGGAAACCCTCTGCCAGACATTTTTCTCCTCCTCACCTGAGACACAAGATAATTTGATCCATCCCTGCGTTGCCACAGAGCTTCCAGATTCCCTTCCTATGATAAGGATTTACTGAAACCAATCTCAGTCAAATAGGCAAATGCAGTCCTTATGAATCCCACAGCAATGGGGACTCATCTTCTAAGAGGGGAATACAGCCCTGTGAGGAGAGGGTGAGGGAGCTGAGGGTGTTTAGTCTGGAGAGGAGGAGAATAGAGTAGAATAGAATCAAACAGGTTG
>WAAF01003293.1:0-151531 GCA_013400475.1 Tricholaema leucomelas | reverse complement strand
TCCCAGCTAGGCTCAAACTAGCACATTCACAGAGCCTGGGCCACAGCAGCTCGCACCAAGCAGGCTCCAGCTGCTCGGCCTCTAGCGGAGAGGGAAGACACCAAAGGTTGGCTCTAGGATCAATGAACCCTTAGAGGAGACCTGCAGCAAGGGACAGCAAGGGGCAGCAAGGGGCGGCAAAGGGGCAGCAAGGGACATAAAGGGGCAGGAAAGGGGCAGCAAAGGGATAGCAAGTGACAGCAGGGGACAGCAAAGGGGCAGCAAGGGACAGCAAAGGTGCAGCAAAGGGACAGCAAAGCGGCAGCAAGGGGCAGCAAGGGACAGCAAAGGGACAGCAAGGGACAGCAAGGGACAGCAAAGGGGCAGCAAGGGACAGCAAGGGACAGCAAGGGACAGCAAGGCCCTCTGCCCCTCTGCTAAAAGCTGCCTCCAGTCATGGCCTTGCTGCAGTGGCAGCAGCTTGGGCACTGCTTGTTTGCAGCCTCGATGGTGTTTCCTGTGGTCAGCTCTCCACAGCCTGACAAACTCCTCACACCTGTGGCCACCTGCCCCACATGCCCAGGGCCTGCAGTGAGCACAGCAGCCTCTGGCTGAGCGCTGCTCTGGGCTCTGCTGGCAGCAGCCATGGCCTGGTGCTGCAGGCAGGGCGCAGAGGCAGGACAGCCCCTGGCACACTGCTGCTCTATGTCCCGGAGCTGTGGAGCCAGCCCAGCCACTTGCACCGCCCTTGCTCCCCCCACGCCTGGCCCTGTGCCCCGGCTGTGTACTGGGCTCCTGAGTAGGGCACTCTGCAGTTTCGGGACCTTGGTTCATTCTTTCTCATAGAATCATAAGATCTCAGAATGGGTTAGGCTGGAAGGGACCTCAAAGCTCATCCAGACCCAACCCCCCCCTGCCGCAGGCAGGGACAGCACCCACCAGAACAGTTCACTCAAGAGCCTCCAGAGCCTCTCTACAGAGGTGCACACAGGTGAAGTGCTGCTGAGCCAGCCTAGAGCCCCACACCTGTGACGCAGCTGTCACTCCTTCCCTTGCCTGTCACTGACCTCCTGCTCTGTCCTGGACAGTCTCAGGAGCAGGGGTGCTGGGACCATCCCCCCAGGCCTTCAGGGAAACATACAAATGTTTTCTCAGCTAACAAACATCTTTGCCCTGCTTTGCTGAGTCTTCTCAGAAAGAGGCTGTTGGCAGAGCCTGTGCCCTGGCAGGCAGCCTGAGAATGGCAGCCCTTGGGTACTGTCTGACCCAGGGAGAAGAGGCAGGCAGGGAGGATGCTGACACTGCTTGGATCAGTCCTGGCTGTTTGTGGAAGACAGGATCCATCTGGATCTCCTCAAAGTCCCTCCTGGCCCCCTACATGCTCAGCCATCCCTGTGCCAGAAACACAAACCAGGCCCTTGCAGACAGAAAAAAGGGTCCCTGTCAGCACCCGTGGGACCAGACCCAGGCAGCACTGCAGGATGCATGTGGCATCTCCCTCCCAGCAGGAGCAGGCAGCAGAGCCCCTGCCCAGCAAGTGCCTCCACCTTAGCCCTGCAGGGTCCTGCCAGCTGGCCTCACTGTAAAGAATTTTCTCCTCATGCTGAGCTGAAACCTTCTCTGTTCCAGTTTGTAGCCCTTGCTCCTTGTCCTGTTGTTGCTGACCATGGAAAAGAGCTTGGCCCCAGCCACTGACACCCACCCCTCAGGTATTTGCATACATTGATCAGATCCCTCTCAGTCTTCTCCAGACTAAACAGCCCCAAAGCTCTCAGTCTCTCAAAGTATAACAGTGTAGACAGAATAAACTATTACAGAATATAGTGACCTTAGAGAAGATGAGGCTGGGGCCAAGCAGCAGCCAAAACAGCACTGGAGGAAGATACCAGCAGGCACAGCAGAAATAGCAGAAGCAGCCAAGGGGCAGATCCAAGCTGTGCTTCAAGGCATAAGCTTTTGATGCTCCAATGACATTGTATTAACTGATCCACTGTGGTCATTTTATGGCCTGTCCCTGGAAGGTTCACCTCTCCACTCAGAGGCTCCAATACTCTTCCACTTCTGAGCTCCTCTCTTCCTAGGGTTTTTATGTCTGAGCTAAACATCCAGCTTAAACAGACACAGTGGCACTGGGTCCTGCACTTGGGCTGCAACAACCTGGTGCAGTGCTACNGTATCCACTGCTCCTTGGCACAGCACTGCAGAGAGCTTGGCCCCCTCCACTTGCCCCCCCCAGATATTTGTAGGCATTGATCAGATCCTTTCTCAGCCTTCTCCTCTCCAAACTAACCAGCCCCAGGGCTCTCAGCCTCTCCCCATAGGGAGATACTCAAGTCCTCCACTGCAGTGGCTCTCTGCTGGACTCTCCAGCAGGTCCTTGTGTGTCCTGAACTGGGGAGCCCAGCACTGGACACGGTATTCCAGGTGTGGTCTCACCAGGGCAGAACAGAGGGGGAGAAGAACCTCCCTTGCCCTGCTGGACACACTCTTGCCGATGCCCCCTGGATACCATCGGCTCTCTTGTCCACAAGGGCACACTGCTGCCCATGCAGCACTTGCTCACCTCTCCAAGGTCTTTCTCCACAGAGCTGCTTTCCAGCAGGGCAGCCCCAACCTGTCCTGGTGCCTGCTGTTATTCCTCCCCAGGTGCAGGACTCTGCACTTGTCCTTATTGACCTTCATGAGGTTTGCCTCCCCCCATCTCTCAGCCTGTCTAGATCTGGCTGGACGGCGGCACAGTACAGCCTGAGGGGTGTCAGCCACCTCCCACCCCCCCGGTTTTGTGTCATCAGTGAACTTCCTGAGGGTGCACTCAGTGCCCTCGTCCAGGTCATTGATAAAGACATTGAACAAAACTGGACCCAGCACTGATCCCTGGGGAACACCACTGGGCGCAGGCCTCCTGCTGGACTCTGCCGCTGACAACAGCTCTCTGACCTCTGCTCTTGAGCAGTTCTCCATCCACTTCACAGCCCAACTCTCTGTGCCACATCTCCTGAGCTGTTCTATTAGGATGTTATGGGAGACAGCATCAAAAGCCTTCCTGAAGTCAAGGCAGATGACAGCCACAGCTCTGCCTTTGTCTACTCATTTGGTCATGGTATCACAGAAAGCTCAGGTTAGTCAAGCACTGGGCTCAGTTTTGGTCCCCTCACTCCTAGGAGGACGTTGAGGAGGTGGAGAAGGTCCAGAGAAGGGCAACGAAGTTGCGGAAGGGTCTGGAGAACAGGGCTGGGGAGGAGCAACTGAGGCAGCTAAGGCAGTCTGCAGAAGAGAAGGCTGAGAGGAGAGCTCATTGCTCTCTGCAGCTCCCTGAGAGGAGCTTGGAGTGAAGTGGGCAGTGGTCTCTTCTCCCAAGGAACAAGTGACAGAACAAGAGGGAATGGCCTCAAGCTGAACCAGGGGAGGTTTAGGTTGGACATTAGGAATTTTTTTTCACTGAAAGGGTTGTCAAGCACTGGAGCAGGTGGCCCAGGGTGGAGGAGTCACCATCCCTGGGAGTATTCAAAAGCCCTGTAGATGTGGTGCTTGGGGATATGGCTTAGTGGTGGGCATGGCAGAGTAGGGTTAGTGATTGGATGATCTTAGAGGTGCTTTCAGAACTAAATGATTCCATGATTCTATGATACAGGGCGAGGAGGCTGAGTCTCTGTGCTCAGGAGGAGTCTTGCAGAGTGCTGGATAGAGCAGTGGGCTCACTTGGGCAGGGAGTAGCAAGGTTTTCTGTAGGCTTTTTCACCTTAAAAAGATACTTCCATAGCATGCAAGGAAACAGGATGGAAAGCTCTAGAAAACATCTCTCAGCAAAAGGTATGACAGGCTTTGACTCAGTTTGCCCAAGAAAAGAGGAAGAGGACAACAGGGTGAGTTATGCAAGTATCTGCATGGAAAAAAGATGCCTCCTGTCCAGCAGCCACAGCCAAAATAGCAGCAGTTGGGAACCAGAGGAGCCAAGCCCATGGGCTCATTCAGACAGCACCAGCTCAGCCTCCCCTCCAAGACTCCACACAGGAGCTCCTGGCACATCCTCTCTGGTCTGCATCACACAGCAGCAAGGCCCTTTGGCCACAGGTCCCTCCTGTGATGAGGCCAGACACATCACACACGGAGTAAGTTCAGAAACTCAGCCCTCAGGGAGCAACAAAGGCTGCACAGGATCAGTGCCACATCTGAGTCTGGGCAGGACCTTGGCTGAGAGAGGGCTACTTTGAACCATCCCTGGTTTACTGCTTTCTTTCAATCTGTTGTCATGGGGCAGGAGAGGATCTGTGCACTCCTCATGAAGTGCTCCGTGCTGATCCCAGGCCAGATAAAGACTGCAACCAGCTAGCAGCACCACCCAGAGCCAGCAGCTCTGGAGGCAGCACTGGCAGCGACAGCTTCTTAACCGCTTCCTTTCTTTCCGTGCCTCTGTCTACCCTGCCCCTCCTGACAAGCTCATTTCCTGTTATTGGTGATGGTCCCTGCACCCAGCCAGAGGTCACTGTCTGCCTGTGAGCCCCCACTCCCAGGGGCTGGAGACTGCAGGGCTGCCCACCCAAACCCAGCTGAGCTCTGCTGGGGCTGGCAGAATGCCCAGCCCATGCTGCTGGGTGCCATGGTCCCTGCTGCTATAGGGTGCAGCATGCCGAGGTGCCCAGGGCATGAATGGTATGCTGGGGCTTCAGGATTTTCCATAGGAAGCTGCCTTGTCCTGTGTGCTCTGGGGGTGGAGAGCAGCAGTTTCCTGCTCCTGGAAGCCCCCTTTCTGCCCATGCACCTTGCAGTGCTTTGCAAGCAGGTGCTGTGGGCTGGAACCTCCTGAGAAATCAGGAGTGTATAGAATCATAGAATCATAGAATGGTTTAGGTTGGAAGGGACCTCAAGGATCATCCAGCTCCAACCCCCTGCCATAGGCAGGGACACCTCCCACTAGAGCAGGTTGCTCAAGGCCTCATCCAGCCTGGCCTTAAACGCCTCCAGGAAGGAAGCATCCACAGCCTCCCTGGGCAACCTGTTCCAGTGCCTTACCACCCTCACTGTAAAGAACTTCCTCCTAACATCCAGTCTAAATCTCCCCTCTGCCAGTTCAAACCCATTCCCCCTCGTCCTGACATTCCCAGACCTTGTCAATAGTCCCTCCCCAGCCTTCCTGTAGGCTCCCTTCAGATACTGGAAAGCTACTATATATAAGTGTGTCTTGTGGCCTGGGGCAAGCCACTCTTTGTTTCCACCCTCAGGTTTCCCGTGTGAGGGAGATTGCTGGCTCCTGGGGGAAACTGAGGCACACAAAGGCTGGCAAGCAGCCCTGCTGAAGGCACAGCACAGGGAAGCACAGGCCAAGCTCAAGTAATGTGTGGGTGAGCAGGATGCTGCCAGCAGTGCTGAGCCTGTGTCCTCTGCCTGTGCAGCAGCCTGTCCTGGGTGGCAGCAGTCCTGCCCCTCTTGCTGTGCCTGCTCTGGCATTTGTTGGGCAGAGTCAGAGCCTCAGCACGTTGGAGGCCTGGCCCCACACTGCCTTTGCCCTCACCACTCCATGCATACAGCTAAAATGCATGGGGGGAGCTTGCTCTCACCCGGGGAGAGGAAGAAGCTGTGCAGGCAGGGAGCACATACCGTGAGGGGTGAGGGGGGAGCTGTTCCTTGTGCCCAAACCCCTCTAGCCCACAGCAGCTGCAGCTCTACAGCACTGCTAGCCCCGCACAGATGCGGCTGCTGCCTCACCTGCTTTGATTCTCCCCTTCTGTTTGCAGAGTTGGAGGAAGGCTCAGCTTGTTTGCAGATGTGGGAGAATATCTAACTCCAGAAACCAGAAGTCTGCTCGGCAGGCTTGAAAGAAAAAAATTAATAGTTAAGCAAGAAACGCAGGTGCTGAGCACTGCCTTTGGCTCTCCTTGAGGAGAGGGCAGCAGCGCAGAGCCTGGCAGGGTGACAGTCCCTGCTCGGCTGCTTCCAGGAGCGGCAGGAGCAGGCTGCACACATCGTCCCCGGAGCTGCGGAGGAAGGTCGCAGGTCTGCTGGCTGCAGCTCTCCTTGCCCACGATCAGCCCCATCCCGCGGGATGCCGAAGGCTCGGCAGGCTCCGCGCCCACGCACAGCCTTCCCCTGCGGGCTGCCAGCCGGCTCGGGCTGCGCACGGCAGAGCCCGCGGGGCGCAGCGGTGCCGAAGCTGTCCTTGGGAGCCTGCTGAGCCGCGGGAGGCTGTTCTCTGGTGACAGAGACCTGCAGAGCTCCGCCGCTCCGCGCCGGGGCCTGGCTGTGCCCGGGCAGGCGGCACTGTGACGCAGAGCCTCTCCTTACCGGGCTGCACCGGGCTGCACCGGGGCAGGATCGGGCTGCATCCTCGGCCGGCTCTGTGGATGCTGGGGCTGGCCGCACCGGGACCTGCGCACACCTGCTGAGAGCTGACCGACCCCCTTTTGCGTGCCGAATCTCCGGGCAGCTGCTTCACTTCCAAGCCCATGAGCGATGTGCAGGCAGCGGAGGAGTTGGGCTGATTTCCAAACGCCTGCAGGACGTCCTGGGCTCCCAGTCGTGCCAGCAGGAACAGGACCAGCCCCTTCCGAGCGCTGGACCCAAAGGTGGTGGCGACCCAGCAGGACGAGGCCATGGTGTGGTAGGCAAACCCCAGGGGAATGAGGAGGTGGTGTTCTGGGGGCCAGTTTGGTGCCTGCCTGGATTCAGGCGATTTTGGGTGCTGTCTGGGGAGGTGCTGGGGTGCATGGCTCAGGGCAGTGTGGCTGCAGAGAAGGGTTGTGCTCAGGAGAGCACGAATGGGAGTAAGGTCTGACTGGGCTTCAGTGAGGAGAACAACTTCCAGTCTGATGCTGGGAGCTGCTCTTTGCATGAAAGGAACTAGGAGGACATGGCCAGAGGATGCTCAGGGCACAAGCTGACCCCATGGAAGTGGAGCTGTAAAATACAGCCAGCAAGCACCAGTCAGGGACAAATCCAGGTCTCTCCCTCCAAAGCACCAGCTCCATAGCATCCCCATGGCCTGCTGGACTTGCTGAATACAAAAACACAGCCATGTGCCCCTTGAAGACCTCTGAGGCTCTTCCACAAACGTCACCAGTCTCTGCATCCCAGCTCCTGACAAGGAACACAGGGGATCTCATGTTGCTGGGCACCTCACGTTGAGCCAGGCTCTGATGATATGGTAGCAGTTGGGACCCTGCCCTCTGTGCCTGCCTCTCCAACACCAGGACACTGCCATCCCTGTATCACTCTGGATGTCATCATCCCCTCCTGAAACACAGACGTCAGACCAGCCCACTGTGCTCAGGGGCTCTGGGAGTGCCATGAAGGGTTGGTGCCTCTGGGACCAGGGGAAGCTGAGGCCTTTGCAGGGGGCCAGGGAGGTACTGGGCAGTGGGAAGCTGCTGTCCCTGCAGCAGCTCTGCTGTCCCTGCAGGACTGAAGCCCATCCTTGAGGGATTCAGGTACTGGCACCGCACTGCCAACAGGGTCAGAGCAGAGAGGAGTGCTGGGGACAGGAGAAGTTCCTGTTCTAGGTCCTGACCCCTGCTGCCCCACCAGAGGAGGGAGGGGAGACAGCCAGAGGCAGATGTCCTTGGATGGCTTCCCCACATCGCCTCTGGACGTTGTCCTCTGGGGATCCTTTGCCTGTGGTAGCAAGGGAGGTGGCTGCCCTGGAGTCCTGGTACCCTATGTCAGTGAACCACCTCTGGATGGTCTGTTCCAGTCTGGACACTCTCCTGCCTTGAAGCTAAGCCCTACTGCAAGTCCTCCATGGTGCAACCAGCCCTTTCTTGTGGCACCCACGGCAGCCTGCTGCAGCTGGTGCAGCACTGCAGGTGCAGCATGGGACAAGGGTGGCTCAACAGCTCTGCTGGGCCCCTGGCCTTGCACTAGGGGCCAGAGCAGCTCCTGGCTCTTTGCTGACCGTTGCAGCCCTCAGTGCACCCAACCTGTGCTCTTCAGCACAAGCAGGGTGGCAGCCATTAACCATCATTGGTGCAGAGATGGCCACAAGTGGTGTGGACAGGAGAGTGTGCATGGGCACCTCAGGGGCATCACTGCTCTGCAGAGGCCAGTGAGGGATTTGCATGGACACAGCTGTGCAAACAGGGATGTTCACTCGGGGAGGGGTTGCATCCTGCCCATGTCTCCTGCCATGGGTAGGCAGAGGGAGGTGCAGGTGCCATCCCCGGGTGGGCAGCAGCCAGGTAGGTGAGTCCAACAAGGTGTTTGGGTGGGAGGAAGGTTGCAGCAAGAGCAGCATTGAGAGCTGAAAAGAGCCCTGGGATGAATGCTGTGCTCCTGCTCCATCTGCTCCTGCTCTCTTCACATCCAGTCTGTCTGCACCAGCTCCTGCCTCGTTCTCTACCATCACCTTTTTTGTGCTCCAAGTCTCCACTGGGCTGGGGCCTCCCATGCTGCCTCCCCTCAGACACAGCCCCTTGGTCATGCCTCAGCTTGCTGGCTTTTTGCAGCGAGGAGGGACACAGCCCTGCTGGCCAGGTAGAAGTAT
This sequence comes from Tricholaema leucomelas, assembly GCA_013400475.1. NCBI lineage: Eukaryota > Metazoa > Chordata > Aves > Piciformes > Lybiidae > Tricholaema lacrymosa > Tricholaema leucomelas. The sequence goes on along the minus strand of WAAF01003293.1, from coordinate 143,079 downwards.
GCTGGGGTCCATTCCTGCACCATCAGAGGCATGTGGAGGTCAGGAGGTCTCAGCAAAGCAGATTTGTCTGTCTCTACGAGCCTGGCCCATGGCACATCCCTGAACCACATCTGTGCTTCTCTCCTGCATTCCCTCTATCCTGGATGAGTCCTCATGGCCAGGACAGTCCCTTCAGGCTCCATGAGTGCTCTCTGGATAAGGAAAAGCCAAAGAGGGTCAGGTGTGAATCCTAAGGACTGTGTCCTGGATGTCCTTCTTGGTCCCAGCCAGCACAGGTGCATGCACAGCTGGCAGAGTGCCATGAGTGGCAGAGTGGCACAGGAGTTTCTGGAGTGCTCCATGAGCCTTGGTGCTGTGTTGTGGCAGAGGCAGAGGAAAGGCTATGCCTCAGCTTCCTCCTCATGCGTGATGCGAGGCTTTTCCAAGGCGCAGGAATGCCCCAGGGCAGCCAAGCAACTGTTCACAGAATCACAACACCACAGAATTCCTTCTGTTGGAAAAGTCCTTTAAGATGACTCTGCTCTGCTCTGCTCTGCTCTGCTCTGCTCTGCTCTGCTCTGCTCTGCTCTGCTCTGCTCTGCTGAGACCCCACCTGGAGTACTGCATCCAGCTCTGGAGTCCCTATGACAAGAGGGCTGTGGACATGCTGGAGTGTGTCCAGAGCAGGGCCAGGAGGATGCTCAGAGGGCTGCAGCAGCTCTGCTTTGAGCACAGACTGAAAGAGTTGGGGCTGTGCAGGCTGGAGCAGAGGAGGCTCCCAGGTGACCTTCTTGTGACCTTCCAGGATCTGAAGGGGCTACAAAAAAGCTGGGGAGGGACTTTTTAGGCTGTCAGGGAGTGGCAGACCTGGGGGGTATGGAGCAAAGCTGGAGGTGGGGAGAGTCAGGCTGGAGGTGAGGAGGAAGTTGCTGAGCATGAGAGTGGTGAGAGGCTGGAATGGGTTGCCCAGGGAGGTGGTTGAGGCCCCATGGCTGGAGGTGTTTCAGGCCAGGCTGGCTGAGGCTGTGGGCAGCCTGCTCTAGGGTAGGGTGTCCCTGGGCATGGCAGGGGGGTTGGCACTGGCTGATCCGTGAGGTCCCTTCCAACCCTGACTGATTCTGTGATTCTATGATTCTATGATTCTATGATCCAGGCTCTAACTCTATCAAAGCTGTTGCTAACCCTTGTCCCTCAGCACCACATCTCTACTTCTGAAACCCCTCCAGGGAAGGGGATCTGCCCCCCTCCCTGGGCACCCTGCTCCTTTTGCATCCTTCACTGAAGCTTTCAGGAGGATTTCATGACCAAAACCAAACCTGGCAGGAGAAGGAAGGGTCTCAGTGCTGCGGGGATCCCAAGCCCTTTGAAATGGCTATCAGAAATCCCACTTGGCCACAGGTGCTCCAGACTGGCCCCACACAGGCAGCTTCTGGTCTCCACAGATGTTTTTTCCACACCACTTTTGCAGCTTGATAGAATCACAGAATGGGTCAGGCTGGAAGGGAGCTCAAAGCTCAGCCAGTTCCAACCCCTCACCATAGGCAGGGACAGCTTCCACTAGAACAGGTCACTCAAGGCCTCATCCAACCTGGTCCTGAACACCTCCAGGGAGGTTGTGGAGCACAGAATCACAGAATGTGATTATAAATTCTGTGCTCCACAACCTCCTTGGGCAGCCTGTGCCAGTGTCTCACCACCCTCACTGCAAAGAGCTTCCTAACATCCAGTTTCAATCTTCCCTCTGCCAGTTCAAACCCATTCCTCCTCCTGTCATTACCAGACTTTGTCAATCCCTCCCCAGTCCTCCTGTAGCCCCCTTCAGATGCTGCAAGGCCACTTCAAGGTCTCCTGGAAGCCTTCTCCTCTCCAGGCTGCAGATCCCCAACTCTCTCAGCCTGCCCTCATAGCAGAGCTGCTGCAGCCCTCTGAGCATCTTGGTGGCCCTGATGTTGTCTCTCAGATAAAGTCCTGTTTTGGTGACAAGTTGCCATTCCCTTTGGGCCCAAATCCAGCTGCCAAAGGCCAGGGGCCAGCTACCGAGGGCCTGCTGCCCTCCAGCCTGCTGCTCACTGAGCACTGTGCAGAGGAGCAGGACATGCTGTGGTGCCACTTGAGTCCCTGGGCAGGGTCCCTGGGCAGCCCAGCTCTGGGAGCTGGAGCCCTTTGCATGCTGCTAAGGTTTGTGGATGTTCCCTGCACCCTGTAGGGTCCATGGGGGTCCAGCTGTCTCCATCCTGCCCATCACAGGCACCTAGCAGTCGGGCAAGGTATGGTGAGTGTGAGAATGTGGATGTCACTGACATGCCCAATGGCTTGTGTGTACTGGAGGCTTCGTGGCATCTGCCCCCATGCCATGCTGAACTTGTTCCTTGCTTGTCCCAGTGCCAGAGGAAGAGGTCTGAGCAGGGTCAGGTCAACAAAAGGCAAGAAGATTGGCCCCAGGACTTTGCATTTTGGCCTCAACCTCAGTGACCCCTTGAGCTCAACGCCACCCAAGTAGGAGGGGTGCCCACTACAGGAGGAGGGAAGGTACAGTGCCAGAAGCTGTGGCACTCTGCGACCTGCCAGTAACACACAGATGCTGGTGGCTCTTGTCCCCAGGTTGCTCTGATGGCAGCCAAGTCCAGCACTAGGCTCTGGAGCCCTCTGACATCCCAGCTCTTGGGTAGAGTGGCACTGGCAAGCTCTCTCATGGGCCTCCAGTGAGGAAGTTACTCTGCCCTCCTGGCACCCCTGTGCACATCTGTTCCTTCCAACACACAGGCATGAGGGACAGGCCCCTCTGCAGCTTGCTGACCGCTGACACTGGCACTGAGCTGAGCTGGAAGTGGCCCAGGCGGTGGCTGGGGGGGTGTAGCAGGAGCTGCTGCAGCACGGAGGGGTGGGGGCAGAAGAGGAAGGAAGCCTGCAGCATCTCTGCCCACGGCCCAGGCAGTCGCAAACAGGAAGAGTGGCAGGGCTGAGGCGGCAGCAGGCATCGGGAGGAAGGATGTGCAGTGTCCCGGGGCAGACCTGTCCTACCTGGGCTGGACCCCCGGGGGCATTCCTCCCCAAACACAGCCCCTCGATGACCTGCGGGGGGGAAGCTCCTGCATCTCCTCCCCAGGTGCCATGGGATGATCCTAGGCACCGAGGAGTGGCAGGTGGCACCCAGAGAGACATTCCTAGGGGAACGGTGGTATGGTACAAGCACCACAGCGAACATGGGCTGGCACCGAGGGTGCGAGTGCCAGGCCCTGGCTCACCACTCAGCAGGAGGGTCTGGTACGGTGGGTACACAGCCTGAGCGAGGGGACACGGCCAGGGTGGCAGGGGCAGGAGAACCCATCCCGGTCCCTGCAGGGCAGGTGAGGTCTGATGTACCCAGAGCAGCACCGCCGCGTCCTGCCGGAGGCCTCCCGCCACAGCCCCAGGGCTGGACCTCACCTCCGTGCCCCGCGGCCGGCACCGGCCGCAGCTGGCGGCAGCGGACACCAAGCGCCCCCCGAGGGCCTGCCGGGGGTGCCCGTGGGGGCTGCCCAGGAGGCGGGGGCAGGCGGGGCGGGGCGCAGGGGCTGCGGCGGGGCCCGGCGGCGGTGAGGCTGTGGCCGGTATGTGTGTGGGCGGCGAGGCGGGGGAGAAGGAGGGGAGGAAGCGGCAGAGCAGCAGCTCCTTTGATAACGGCTTCCTGCACACTTCGGAGCCCGCGGCCAGGCGCACAGCCCCCGGGCTGCCGCCGCCACCGACGGAGCCCACGCCGCAGGTAAGCAGCCCCGGAGCCTGCCCGTGCCACCCGCTGGAGAGGGCACCGCTACCGGGCCCTGGTGCCCATGGGTGGTGGGCATGTGCTCATTACCGGGCAGGCCCCATCGGGGCTAGGATGCGGGGCAGGGTGATGAGGATGCTCTCCTTGAGGGCACCGGCAGCTGGGGCACTTTCTGGGGCTTTCCTGCCTGCCAAGGGCTTGCCCCAGGCACCTGCAGGTGTTTGCTGGGCAGCGCAGGAATGGGTGCTGCGGCTGGAGCCTGCTCTGCTCCCTGGGCTGTGGCTCCTGGGGAGCAGCCACTCTTTGCCTGCCCAGGGCCTGCCCAGCAGCACGGGCCCCAGGGGCACTTTGCGTGGGGCATGGGTGTGGTGCACATGGCAGCAGCAGAGCCGCCCCCAGAAACACCACTGGGCAGCAGGGAGTCTGGGGGAGCATCTCCTGCTCTGGCCACGTTCCCGAGTGGCACAGCCTCAGCATGGACTTGCTTCTCTGCAGGGCCTCCCTGAGCTGAGAGGGCTCCTGGGACCTCATCCCAGGGTGCTCTGCAGCATCCCCTCGGCATGTCTCCTCTTCCTGGAGGGGGCTGGGGAGGAGAAGGATCTCCACAACCCCAAGGGGCTGCCTGCACCCTGAGGATCTCTGCCCAGCGGCAAACCGGCATCAGCTGCATCTGCCCATCCCTGCCAGGGGCCATCCTGGCGCTGGTGTCCTGGCACCCCCTGCAGCTGGGCTGTGCCATCGTTTCTTGCTCAGCCACGCAGACAGAGCAGTTTCCTCTTGACAGCTGCTGAGACCTGTGGGAGAGAGGAGTCTGGCCCAGGACTGTTCCTGCCTCCCCAGAGCCAGAAGGCTGTTGAAGCTGCCTGGTCCTCATCCTCTGTCTGCCAACAGCAGGAGCTGGCCAGGCTGCTTGTGGTGCTTACAGCCCACACCAGCTGGGTGCTGCTGTGGGTCCTCCTCACTGTGTCCCTTGGTCACCACAGACATGCTAGGGAAGGGCTGCTGGAGGGCACCTTGAGCTCCCCTCAGACTAGACCAGGTTGTAGGTGTCCTCTGCTTGGTGCAGGCAGAGGGCTGCTGGAGCCATGCCCAGGGAGGGCAGTGGGTGTCTGTGCTGCAGGTGCCCAGGGGGTGAGCATGCCTGGAGCTCTCCCTGTGCCACTCACCCAGATGCAGGGACTGGGGATCTTGGTTCTAGGGCAGCTGAAGCTTTAAAACCTCTCCCTCGCTCAGGCACCATCTGTAGGGGCTTCCACTAGGCCTCAGAGGTCCCCTGAGATCTGCCTTTTTCTTTCCAGCTGCTCCTCACCCAATGGCTCCCTGAGCCCCCGAGCGCTAAGGGTCTCCTGCCTCCACTGCCTGTACCTCAGGACAAGGGCCTCGTGGCTGCCACAGCATGGTACAGGCCTGCTTGGTGTGCTCCAGAGTTCCTAAGGGCAGCTGGGCAGCCATGGAGAAGGCAGACAAGGCCAGTCCCTCAGCCAGGAAACGCCTGCAGGAGAGGTGAGCACGGCTGGGCAGCCCCTGCAGCAGGCAGTGCCCTGGCAGCTGCCCACAGCTCTGCTCAGCCCCAGGCCTTAGGCTCTCCCAAACTTCCTTCCCCAACCCTGCCAGCCTGCTGCCTGCCAACCTTTGCAGATGCCAGGTCTGAGTGTGGAGGCAGCCCTGACCCTTCCAGCTCAGCCTAGGCCAAACCTAGGCACCACCCTCGTGGGCTTCCCAGCCAGAAGATGCCAAGCCCAGCTGATGCCCTGTTCCTCAGCTCCTGCCTCTTCTGGGCCTTTTGCCCATCCCTTCTCCTCATCCCCTGTTAGCCTCTGCCTGCCCTTTGCTCTGTGTGCCTGACAGCCTGGCAGGAGGGGCTGTCCCCCTGTCCCAGGGTGGCAGCAGGTCAGCTGGGGACCCCTTTGCCTGGCAGGAGAGGCTCCAACGTGTCGCTGGTGCTGGACATGAGCTCCCTGGGCAGTGTGGAGCCGCTGCAGGCTGTGTGCACGCCGCGGGAGGTGACGCTCAGCTTCCTGAGGACATCCAGCCACCTGCTGAGGAAGGAGGAGCTCCAGCAGCGTGCCCAGAGCCTGGCACAGCTCCAGGAGGAGTTTTCGGTGTGAAGCTCCTCTCGTCTCTCCCTCCTCACAAGACAGGGGGCAGGGGTTGGCAGTGGGGACAGCTAGCAGGAGTGGACATCTCTGAGGGAGACGCACCACCGGCAGCAGGGAAGGGGATGTGGGCCAACAAACATGGGGGCTGACCTGGGTGTTCCCTGACTGTCCCCTCCCTGGTGCCCACAAGTCCCTTTTGAGTCCCTTTTGAGTCTGTCCTGGCCTCACATGAAGCTGTTCCCCCAAGGTGGCCTCTCTGGAAGGTGTCCTACCACATCTAGGGGAAGGACAGAGCTTATCCCAGGAGCTGACCTGGCATGCTGCTGCTGAGTGCCCAGGGCAGCCTCTCAGTGCCTGTGCCACAGCGTGGGCACGCTGCCAGCAGGGGGGTCCCTAACAGCCTTTCTCTGCCCTGCAGAAAATTCCACCCAACTTCGTGAGTCCCGAGGAGCTGGAGGTCCCTGGGCATGCCTCCAAGGACAGATACAAAACCATCCTCCCCAGTATGTGCCACTGCAGCCTTTGCTTCCCGGGTGCCACCTGCGCTGACCGAGGGGGTGTGCATATGGAGGTGTGCATGGGAGAGGGGTGGCTCAGGGCAGTCTTGGCACTGCGATGGGCACCCCTGGGTGCTTCGGGTGCTCCTGCTCTCCATGTTGCAGCAGCTGGGTGCTGTGTCGCTGGGGGTGCACCCTGTGCTGTGGGGTGGGACATGGGGAGAGTCCTCAGGATGTGTTCCCAGGGGGAGCAGCAGGTGACAGCAGCAGATGACAGCTCAGCCTGGGCTGCTCCTGCCACCGTGGGGCCTTGTGTGTCCCAAGGGCCTGCTGCTGGAGGTGTGGAGTCTGAACATTACAGAAGGACTTGGCTGGGCTCTAGCTGGGCTCGGTAGGAAGTTCCCAGAGGATCGTGAGTTAGCCCACACTGAGGCACAGACAGGTGTGGGCATGGCTGCTTGTGCCCTGTCATGGTAGCAAAGGCTAAAGTGGGGCATGAAGAGGCCCAGGATTGGGTGCAGACAGCTCTGAGTCTCTGGAGCTAAGGCAGGGGGGATGGGCAGGGGCAGGCTCTGCAAACCTGTCCCTGGGAGATCCCTGCCATGTCTTTCAGATCCTGAGAGCCGAGTCTGCCTCAGGAGGGCAGGGAGCCAGGAGGAGGGCAGCTACATAAATGCCAACTACATCACGGTGAGTGCTGTGCCTGCTTGGAGAGAGCTGCCAGGTGTGAGCCGCAGTTCACCGGCCACGAGAGTGCAAGCTTCTCAGTGCTGCAGGTGCCACAGTGGCACTCACAGTCAGGCACTGACTGGCACCTCTTGCCCTGTGGTTGCCCTAGGATAGCAGTCTTACCTCACCACCTCTTTCTGAGCTGGAGGGATGTGGCTCCAACTGCACAGGGCAGAGATGCTCTTCCTTTGGGTGGGGAAGTCTCCTGAGGTGGCCACCCTCAGCCCCACTGTCTGATCCAGCTGAGCACCCATATGGGCTCCCTTGCAGTGGCTTCTCCTCGTGTCTCAGCCCATTGGCAAGCTCTGTCACCAGGCCATGGCAGCCTGGTGCTGCCCAGGAATTTGCTGTCAGGGGGTTGCTGCAGTTTCTCAAGAAGAAAGCTACCAAAGGGCAGGAGGTGGCACACCTGTGGCACCCAGCCAGGTCCCTTTCTAGAGACTGAGAAGTCCCTAGCCCCAGGGGTGTTCTTTAGGCAGATCACTCTGCAAATAACCCTTCCAGCCTGCAGGCTCACTTGTGTTGAGCCCTTGAAACAGGCTTTTGTGCCAGCCAGATGCCAGCTTTGCCTGGCTGGAAGGCTTCTTTCTGAGTAATTTATCTCCTTGCAGCATCCTTCTCCTTGGGAAGCAGGGGTGGGTCAGCAGCCATTCTGGGTGTGTGTCAGTGAGGAGGGACTGGGAATGTGGGACTTGGAAAAGGAGCCCAGCAAAGTGCCCTCTGGTGTGCCAGGAGGTGGTCTGAGGGGGCAGGTCAGAGCTGGAGGGCATTTAGCAGCAGCACCCTGCAGCCAGCCTTGAGGCCTGAGGATGGGCACAGGAGGACCATACCTGGAGCTGCTGGCAGGCTTGGTGCCCCAGCCAAGGACCTGGATATGGCTAGCAGAGGACTAATGCCAGAGCAGCCTTCCTGAAGCAGCTCTGCACCAGGGGATGTGTTCCCTGTGCACAGGCATCAGGACATGCACCAGCACCTGGCATCCTTCCTGGCTCACTGCAGTGCTGGCAGCAGTGCAGTCACTGCTCAGCCCTGTCTCACCCCCTCTGTTGCAGCTGGTATCTCCTGGCCCTGCCTCCCACTAACCTCTCCAAGGGTCTCACAGTGCTGGACTCTGAGGGCATCTCAGCAAATTAGAGGCCAAGGCTGCTCCTGGCACGTTTGGGAGGCACAGGGAGCCTAAGGCCCCTGCAGGTGTTTGATCACAGCAGTCTCCACCTGGGGCTGAATCCTTTCCTGCTGAGTCTGTCCCGGGAAATGTTCTTGAGCATGAGGAGCAAGCAGGGGGAAATCTCAAATCCTGGGTTCAGTTTGGGGCCCTCACTCCAAAGACACTGAGGAGCTGGAGCAGGTCCAGAGAAGGGCAACAGAGCTGGGGAAGGTCTGGAGAACAGGGCTGGGGAGAAGCAGGTGAGGGAGCTGGGGGTGTGCAGCCTGGAGAAGAGGAGGCTGAGGGCAGAGCTTATTGCTGTCTGCAGCTCCCTGAGAGGAGGCTGGAGCCAGGCGGGTGTTGGGCTCTGCTCCCTGGTGACAAGTGACAGAAGCAGAGGAGATTGTCTCAAGTCACACCAGGGGAGGTTTAGGCTGGAGATGAGAGGAAACTTCTTTGCTGAAAGGGTTCTGAAAGGCTGTCCAGGGAGATGGTTGAATGCCCATGCCTGGAGGTGTTTCAAGCACACAGAGAGGAGGTGTTGAGGGACAGGGGTTGGCACCAGCCCTGGCAGAGTTAGGGAATGGTTGGACTGAATGAGCTTAAAGGTATTCTCCAGCTGGAATGATTCCATGATCACTAACCTGGGGATCCTTGTGAGGAGCTTGGGTACACAGGAGTTGCTTCCCAGGGTTGCTCCTGGACTGTGGGGCCAGGAGGATGCAGAGGATGTCTGGCAGCTCCTGGCCAGGTCTGTGCAAGCCTTCCAAGCACAGGTTAGAAGGCAGAACTCTGCTGGAGTGGCCTCTGGCTGCCCTCATGCCTCAGGGCCGCTGCAGTGGCACTGATGGATCCTGTGCTTGGCAGGGCTTCGCAGGGCGGCCCCGGGAGTACATTGCCACCCAGGGACCCATGCTGAACACTGTGACAGACTTCTGGGAGATGGTGTGGCAGGAGGAGGTGCCCCTCATCGTCATGATCACCAAGCTGCAGGAGCGCAAGGAGGTACCGGTGCACGGCCAGGAGCCAGCCTGGGCTGGGCTGGTGAAGGCAGTGACAGGTTCCGAGCCAAGGGTTCGGCCTCAGGGGCTGCTTCTGCTCTGCTGTGCTCCCAGAGGGTACTCCTGAGCCATCGTGCATGGAGGAGGAGCTGCTGCCTTGATCCCTCCTTACCTGGCCCTCCACGCTCCAGGCGCGTTGCCAGCTGGATAATAGGATAAAGAGAGCAGGGCAGTGCCCGGGAGAGGCAGCAGGAGCAGCAGCCAGCAGTGCCCCTCTGACCACAAGCAGCTCTCCTGGCCAGCACTGTGCCCTCCGTGGTGGCCATCTTGTGCCTTGGGTGGGATCCCTGGCAGCACCTGCCCAGGGCATTCCCCTCCGTCCTGGTCGCATCCTTCTCCCCTTTTATGCCTGGCTGCGGAAGTCTCCCTGCCCTCCACTGGCAGGCTGGGTCCGGCAGAAAAGGGACTGGCCCTGGCACAGCTCCCAAGGGGCTGTGGAGAGCCACATGGCAAGGGATGGGAGAGGCTGCAAGGGAAGCAGATGTGGGAGAGGCTGCAGGGGCAGCAGATGTGGGGAGAGGGATCCGTCCCTTCCTTATCTTCCCCTCTGTCACTCCACATCCATCTTCCCGTCCTCCACACACCTCCCCAGTGCTGCCCTTTCCCAAGAGCACTGAGCCGAGGATGGCTCAGACTTCCAGCAGAGGCTTTCAGCACCTCCACAGCTGCAGGCTCTGCCTTCTTCTTCCAGAAGTGTGTCCACTACTGGCCCGAGAAGGAGGGCACCTATGGCCCCTTCCTCATCTGCCTGCGGGGGGTGAGCCAGTGCCTGGAGTTCGTGGTGCGGGACCTCTCCATCCAGGTGAGCTCAGGCTGCATCCTGGGGGCAGAGGGGGAGCCCGGCAGGGTCTGGCAGTGCCCCTGACACCCCTGAGCTATCTGGTGGGATGGTAATGCTGTAGGACAGCAGAGCAGAGGGTTCATGGCTCAGAGATTTGGGTCTTCTAAGCCCCCTGCCAGAGGAGGGGTCTGCAGGGCTTCTGCCTCCCTGAGGAGGCTGAGGGAGCAGAACCCAGCCCCGGGGCACCGAGGGGAGGAGGTCAGCTGAGCACAGCTTCTCCTCCAGCAATCTGCTATCTGGATCTCCCTGTGGGCTCTCAGCAGTCACCCTGGGCTGACACTGGCCAAAAGGATCTTGCTGGCTTTGCCTGGACTGTGGGGACAGGACTGGGTCTGTTCCCATCTTCTGAGCTGGGACTTCTCCCAATGTACCCAGCCCAGGGGTCTGTCCTGGAAGACCTTCAAAGGATTTGTAAGCAAAGCACCCAAGATGGGTACAGGCTGCCTGGCCTCTGCTTCTGCTGGGCTCCATGACTGGCCCTGCCCAGCCAGACCAAGCTCCCATGTCCTGTGTCTGTTTCTCTGTCGTCTGTGCTGGCAAAGCTTGCAGGTGAGTGCCGGCAGGTCAAGCACATCAGCTTCCCTTCCTGGCCAGACCAGCAGACTCCTGAGTCAGCCAAGCCCCTGCTGCACCTGGTGGCCAAGGTGGAGGAGACTCTGCAGGCTGCAGCAAGCCCAGGGCCCATTGTAGTGCACTGCAGGTAAGAGCTTTCTCCTCACCTGAGCCTCTCTGTGTTCTGCACCTTGGGAGAATCCTGTTTGTGAAGGCTCTGTGGTGCTGAGATCCCAGGGCACAGGATCCCCACAGCAGAGTTGTTCAACCAGCAACTCCTGTCCTGGCATCACCTTGGTGGTTTAGCATGGGGCATCCTGCCCTGCAGAGAAATCTGCTGTGCACCCAGGGCTCTGGTGGGAGCAGAGGGGTCTGCAGAGCCAGCACCCAGCCCCCAGCCAGCAGGGCCACAGCAGAGCCACAGCTCAGGCTTCTGCTTCCTCTGCTGCCTGCAGCTCAGCTGGGAGATTTTCCAGGGCAGCCCTCCTGCAGGAGGTGACCTCTGCATATTTTCTCTCCCTGCTGAAGTGAGTCTGGGGCCAAGGGACAGAGCACTCAGCTGCCCCTGTGCCACACCTATGGCTCATGATGCTCCAGGCTGGCTGCCCCAGGGCAGCTCACTTGGTGCCTGGGGTCAGAACATAGCTGGGAGCAGAGGTGAAGGGGCTGCAGAGACCCCTGCACTGCACAGGCACAGGGGACACAGACTACCGCTTTACTTTCAGAGCAGCTTCAGCTGGGCCATGCACCGTGGCAAGGTGCCCTTGCCATGGCAGTGACACTAGCCTGTGCCTTTTCATGCCAGGCTTAGAAGGTTGCCCTGGTGATTTGGACCACCCCTCTGGGGCTGACGGCAGCAAACCAGTCCAGTAGTGTGTCCATCTTGGAGAGGCTGAGGTCCAGGCAGTGGGCACTGCCAGTGCTCAGCACAGTGCCCCTGTCCCCCAGCGCAGGCATCGGCCGCACAGGCTGCTTCATCGCCACCAGGATTGGCTGCCAGCAGCTGAAGGCCCAGGGGCAGGTGGACATCCTGGGCATCGTGTGCCACCTGCGCATTGACAGGTTGGTGCTCGGGGCAGGCCGCTCTGCCAGGCTCCTGCTGGGTGCCTGACCTGGCAGGAGGGCTGGGGGAGGGCATCACGAGGGGGCATGAGGACAACTTTTGACGGAAACTTCCAGGGCTGCTGCCAGAAGCAGATGTGTGGGCAGCAAATGATCCTCGGGCTGCTGGGCTGGCTTTGCTTCCAGGGCTTATGTAGCCCTGGGGAGCTGAGGGAGAGGAGGGCACCTCTGAACCTGGCAGCTGGTCTGCTCTTCCCACTCAGCTGCACGATCCAGAAACTCTTGCCACTTTGCAAGGAGCAGTGGCAAAACCTGAGAGCCAAACCAGCTGCCAACCTGCGCTTTGCGCAGCCCAGCAGTGCCCCCAAGCCCAGGTGCTCCTCGGGCAGTTCTGGTGCCTGCCTCAGAGGTACCTGACTGTGGTGGGTGAAGCCGGCATAGTTTTGCCCAGGGGGAGGGAGCTGGGGTTGGGGTTGTAGGTTCAGTGAGGTGTGAGTGGGCCCTGCCTTTCCCTTGCAGAGGTGGCATGATCCAGACCAGTGAGCAGTACCAGTTCCTCCACCATGCGCTCGCCCTCTATGCCTCCCAGCTGCCGGAGGCAGGAGGCCACTAGTGCAGGGCTCCCGCTGGGCTGCCAGCTCCCCACTCGCACCTCTCCTGCACCAGCCTCAGGGATACCTCCACCCTTCCTGCTGCTGTCAGGCCACAGAGCAGCAACAGGAGCACCCCTCAGGATAAGTACAGCTGAGCAAACTCATGGGGATCGTGGCCTTGTGAGGCTGGGGACAGCCACGGTTTGGGGGGTTCAGTGGGTGCTCAGGGTGGGCACTGCTGCTGGCTTGAGGCAGATTGCACCCACAGAAGGAAGCTTTGGCTTTCAGAAGGTGCAGTGTTTTCTCCTCGACCAGAAAAGCAAGCTGGGTGATGGAGCTGAAGCTGGGTGGTGGAGCTGAGCTGGGTGGAGGAGCTGAAGCCAAGTGAGCCCTGGGAGCAGGCTTTGCCTTTCAGCTGCACAGGAGAATGTACCCTGACGGACCCAGAGCGGCTGCACTCACACTGCAGACAGAGCCTCTCCTGACCACAGCACCTGTGGACAGGCCTGGGTACTGCTCCCCCCACGAGCCCCCGAGCTCCTCTGGCTAGAGATACTCCTCGGGGATTCGGTACAGGAGATGCACAGTTGGTTGCCTTCATTATGTAATTTGCTTTCCTCTCCAGCCTCTGGACAGTCTCGGTGCAGGGCAGGCTCCTGAGCGGGTCTGGCCAGCAGTGCGCTCCCAGTTCCCTCTGCTGGAGGTTCACCTTCTTGCTCCTCTGCTGAAATCAAAACCAAATAACGGTTGGGGGATCTTGGGTTGGGATTTTTTCCACTGACAGATTGTGGGGAGAGGAAGAAGAGGGAGAAACATTTTGGCACAAGCATGGAGATGGAAACATTCTGTGAGATCTCTTTGAGCCATTCCAAATTGGCCTTCATCTGCTGGGCACTGCACAGCCTCCTGGGCACTGAGGACTGTTACGGAGCTGGAGGCTGCCTCGCCTGTGCCTGCCATGCCCAGCTCTGCCCTGGCCCACTCTGGCTGAGATCCAAGGAAAAGAGTCAGTCCTGCTGAGAGAGCCTGAGCTTGCCTCGGCCCCCTGAGCATCCCCAGCCCAGGGCTGTGCCATGGGTCCCCCTCCAGCACTCTGTGGGCCCACCGAATGCTGCTGAAGGGCTGCCCAGGGTTGTGCCCTGGTGCCCACCAGCTCTGTGGCTCTCCTGGGCAGACAAATGGTTGAATAAAAAGAGAAGTTTCACCCTTGACTCTACATGTCTCCTGACTTGGCATCAGCCCAGAAGGGGCAGTCCTCACTGCCCTTCAGTGTGCCACCGCCGCTGATGCTCTCCTTGCTCCTCTCCTGCTGCTTGCATTTACTCTCAATGGATCAGCCTTGGCTGGGGATGGGCAGTGAGCTACAGCAGCTTCTCCTCTCTCATCAGGCTGGGCATGAGCAGAAAACCCACAGAGAGCAGATGCCCCACTGCAAAAATACCCAATGACAGAGCAACTGCCCTGTCCTGCTGAGCCCTGCTGAGCCTCAGCAGTGTCCTGTGTTTGCACCCTCTGAGAAGGGCACTTGCTGTAGCCCTGGGAAGCAGCTGCTGCCTGCAAGGAGCAAATCCTTTTGGAGAAGGATCTCAGAGATGGAAGAGTGACAGACAGTAGGAGACCCTCTGCTAACACAGCTCTGTCCCATGGCACCAGGGACAAGACCACCCTGGCCCTGCAGCAGGAGCACCACCAGGTGTGAAGCAATGTCACTCACTCTCTGGATCACCCTGGCAGAGCAGCCTCCTCGTGCCTACTGCCAGGTCACCCCTTCCTCTGCCATTGAGCTTGCTCAGCCAGGGGCTCTGGGAGGGGAACTTCTGCCTAGTGCCCAGGATCTTGGAGAGACTGCAGAGCCTCCACTTCAAAGGCGAAAGCATGGCTCAGGGCTTTGCCTTCTCAGTTGATTTTATGTCACACTCTTGCCTTTGAAACTGCCTCTGAAGCTACCAATCCCAGTCTGGAGTTAACTAAGACAGACTTCATGCAGCTGGCCCCCAGTGTCCTGCTCTCCAACTCTTTCCTCCCTACACTGCCATCAGAGGGGAACTGAGGAGCCTACAGACGGCACCAAGATGGTCTCCCTGTAGTCCCTGGACATCAGGACAAGCACCACCTTCTCATGCTTTCAGTTTGTGATCCAAAGGAGAGTTTCCAGGGCAGTCTTGCAAGAAGAGCTGTGCTGAGGGTCTCCCAAGGCACTCAGGAGCACTGATGGGGCCAGCAGCTGGGCAGAAAGTGTTGTCATCCCCTCTTAGATTCCCCATCCAGTGCTGGGAGTTGTGTCAGCTCAGCTGCCTGCTGCAGGGGGTGATGTGTTTTCCTGTTGCTCAATGTGTTTCTGCCAGCTCTGTCTCTTCAAGACCCTATCAGGCCACTGCCACTGCACTATCTCAGTATCTCTCCATTCTCTCTGTCCATTTGCCAGGCATTCCCCAGGGCTGTGCTGGCCCAGTGCCCCTGCTATTGCAAAACCTTATCCTGGGGCTCACCTGATGTCAGGAGTGAAGCAGGAGCTGATCTGGCTGCGTCAGGCTCATACCTGTGTCCTGGGAAGCTGCTTCACTCTGCCTGACCGTGATGTACCCAGCAGGGAAAGGACTCACTGCAAACTCTAAGGTGTCCCCATGCCCCAGGATGAGATCAAGCCCCTGATCAAGCCAGGGCTTTCATCAGGGCCAAGATTGTTCGTGTTTCCCATTCCTCTCCCCGTGGAATGGACCCAGCAGTCTCCTTCCTTCTCATGGACTTTCTCTGCCTTGCTGGAGGTGCAGCCGCACTGCCAGCAGGCAGGCAGGCAGCTCTGGGACTGGGCTGCAGGCTCCTGTGAACCATTCCCCAGTAGGCCAGGTCCTGCTCAGGGTTCAGGAAAAGTCCTTTTCCACATGGCCTGGAGTTTCCTATGCTGCTAATCAACTTCCTACCCTGGTGACAACTCTCCAGGCTGGAGGTTGCCCTGGACGGCAGTTAAAAAATGTGGTGGCCATGTGGGGCACATCACTGGAGCTGCACCTGTAGGCATTCCTAGTGGCAAGGAGACCCAGGGTGCTTCCAATCCACTCCAGCTGAGGGAGAGCATGAGTGACTGCACAGTGTCCCCTGAACACAGCAGGGCACCACAGCAGGGCACTGTAGCAGGGCACTGTAGCAGGGCATCACAGCAGGGCACCACAGCAGGGCACTGCTCTGCCCAGCTCTCAACAGAGTGAGGCACTGGGGTAGCTGTGCCCAGCCCATTGTTTGGGGTACTCAGAAACAGCTCTCCACTGACAAGTCTCCATCAGCACCCTTGTGGACTCCAGGGAAGCCAGGACCAAGCCATCAGGCAGAAGGGACACCTTCCAAGGCATCCTTTGACATCTCAAGAGCAGGGGCCCAGGAGTTCACAAAGGCCCCATGAGGGGTCCATGGACAAAGGTGTACCCAGCAGCACCTCAGCTAGCACCAGAAGAATGGGTTGGCCTGGTGGCCAGGAGTGCCAGGGAAGCATGTGGCACAGGAGTGGCATCTGCTCATGCTGGTCTGCAGTGCCCCAGTGCTTAGTGTGGGACAGGGGAACCCAGAGGAGAAGCCACCCCTCACCCAGGGCAGCAAGGGCACAGCCTGGGCAGTGAGTTTCTTTAAGGAAGTTGGTTGAGGAACCACAGCAAATCCTTTTGGCAGCCTCAAACCTGCTCTTGTCTGAAGAGGTCCTGCAGCAGTGCTCTCACACAAAGTGCCCTGCCCAGGCTCACACTCCTGGCATAGGGGCCATGGGGTGACATCACTGGGGTCAGTGCTGCAGCCATGGGGACTGGCTCTGGATTGTGCATCCTTCTGTCTGCCACCATGGGCTCCTCTGCAGGGAGCAGAGCTTGAGCCTTCCTAGTCCAAACCAGCAGCACACAGCCAGGTGTCTCCAGAGCTGCCAGGGTTGGCCTGAGAGCCTTTCCCTGCAGGGGATAAGGGAGGTGGAGGCAGGTGGAAGGGAGCTGCTATAGCACAAGGCTCACCTGCTTGTGGGGATGGATGCCTCCAGCCCCCACCTCTGCTCCGAGGGGAGGGTTTTGTTTGAGGCCGGGGCGAGCAGTCCCCAGGCAGGGGCTGCAGTGACACTCTCAGGAGTCGATCTTTGCTCACAGCTCCAGTGCCACAGGCACTTTGGGTGGGAAGCCCCAGACTGGTGTAGGAACATTCCCTGGGCTGGAGCCCACAATGATTTCAGGCAGAGATGACACTCGAGAATCGAGGCTTAGTTAATTTTCCACTGGTATGTGGAGTAATTAGAGAGGGCAGCAACATTCCTGCTGCCTTCGGCCTCCCTTCCAGAGCACAGAGATCCTCAGCAGCTGCAGCACCTCTGAAAGCAAAATGCTTTCTGCCTCTGAAAACAAAGGCAGCTTCCCAGGGACCTACAGCACACGAGGGAAGCTCTTTGCCCCCGTTCATTGTCACATGCTGTGAGGAAGTCCCAACCACAGCCCAGTTTCTCCATTGTCTGTGCAGACGTAGGCAGCCCCGGCAGGGAGTTCAGCATCCTCAGGTCCTGTTGTAGCAGCAGGAGCAAACTCCTCTGCATATGGGCTGGAATGAAGGCCCTGCCTCTTCCTCCCGCTGTGAGGGCACTGCCAGCGTCCCCGTGTGCCAGCCCTGCCTTTGGGACTGGCTCGGATCCAGCCTGGATGGACTGACCCTGGCCAGCCACAGCCTGCCCGGGGCACTGCGCAGCCGTGCGGGAGGGCAGAGCAGGGTGAAGGCAGCACAGGGAGCAGCTCAGCAGCCCCTGCAGAGCAGCAGGGCTTAGCTGGGTGCAGATGAGGGAGGCTGAAGCTGCAGGGCCCAGCAGGATCTCTGCAGGCAGTGCTGCAGCGGGGTGAGCAAAGCTCTGACAGAAGCATCCCTCGAACAAGCTCAGCCTCTGGACTGTGTCTCAGTCCTGCCCTGGCAGGGGGTTGGTCTGGATGACCTTTCAGGGTCCCTTCCAACCCCTACCATTCTGTGCTGCTGTGATTCCAGATGTGGCCAGTCCTTGCTCAGCTCCTCTCTCCTGGATGCCTGGCTCTGCAGAGCTCTTGTCTTGAGAGAGCCAAGGGTAAATCAGTGAAATGTGCAGCCCGAGGGCAAAGTGCCAGGCCAAGGCCCAGCCTCCACATCTACAAACCCAGAGGCTGGTGGATGAGATCCCCTCCGTGCTGCACCTCCTATGGCATCACCTCCAGGTCATCCTGTTAGTGTCTGCTGAGTCTTGGGAGCTGTGGTCCCTGCTGGGACCCCACCAGTGCTACCTGGTCACTTAGCCCTTCCTCAGGAGAGGTGAGGGGGCACAGTGGCAGAGAGGTTGGTCATGCTGCACCACCCAGGCTGCCTTGGCCCCCTGCCAGGTACGTTTCTCACACTGTGCCCATGTCTCAGGCAGGTGGTAACAGGGACAGGGGCATGGGCTGCAGTGGGGCTGGAGGGCAGGGGAGCAGGCCCATGGGCTGGCCTAGCCCTACCGTGGGTGCCAGGGAGCCCTGTGGGACTCCTGAGTGCATGAGGAAGCTGGAGTCCAGTGGAGGAGACACACAACAGCAGTATGGCTGAGGGGGGCAGGTGCCAGCCGCTGCAGAGGCTCTGCTCCAGGGTGCAAGATAAATGCTAGCCAATGCCAGGTGCACAGGGCAGGCTTCGAGGGGCCGCTGAGTGCAAAAGGGCACAGCAATGACAGGGATGTTGGCTGCAGAAGGTGCAGGACTCAGGAGGGTGCAAGGACTGCAGTGTGCAGGGGTGGCATTGGGGACATATTGGTGCAGAGGACACAGTGATGCCAGGGGCAGAGCTGTAGGAGCTGCAGTTTGCAGAGGTACTGGGAGTGCTGCGGTACTGGGTGCAGAGATGGGTTGGGCGCAGGGTGCGGGGGTGCAGGCTGGGAGGCCGGAGCGGTGGTGCCGCGCCTGGTGCCTCAGGTCCTCCTTTGCGGCAGGGGGCGGTAGCGGCGGCGGGTCCGGGAGGTGTGCGGGCCCCACCCGGCGAGCGCAGGGCGGCGCGCGGCGGTGCGGCAGGCGGCGCGCGGACAATACCGGGGCGGCGGCGGCTCGGCCTCGATCGGCTCGGCTCGGACGCGCTCGGCTCGGCTCGGACGCGCTCGGCTCGGCTCGGCCTGCTCCAGTCGGCCGCCTCTTGGCTCGGTTCGGCTCGGCCCCGCCCCGGCTGGCCCCTCTGCTCGGCCCCGCTCGGCTCAGTTCGGCCCGGCTCGGCCCCGCCCCGGCTGTGTCCCCGCTCGGCTCGGCGCGGCGCGGCCCGGCACCATGCTGGCGCTCTTCAATAAGCTGCTGGACTGGTTCCGGGCGCTGTTCTGGAAGGAGGAGATGGAGCTGACCCTGGTGGGGCTGCAGTACTCGGGCAAGACCACCTTCGTCAACGTCATCGCGGTGAGCGCGGCTGCACCCCCGCCCAGCCCCCTCCGGGCCCAGCGGTGCCACCGCGGGGGGCTCTGCTGCGGGAGCACAGGGGCCTCGGCGCTGCTCCTTGCACCCCCCCACTGCACCTCCATCTTGCACACCTCCAGTTGCGCCCCGGGATTGCTCCGCCCTACTGGCACCCGAGCCCAGAAGTGCACTGGCGGGGCGGGGGGCGCGGGCTGGGCCGCGGAGCGGAGGCTGCAGGCCTGGCAGCGCCGGCAGGGCCCGGGCACACCTCGGCCTTTATTCCCCGCGTCCCCGGTGCCGAGTGCCGTGCTTCAGGGACCGCAGCCGGATCAAGCACGGGTAGGATCCAGCGCTCGCCTGCTTTTCCCAGCCGGACTCGGTCCCCCTGGGTGGCTGCTGCTGCCCTGCCCCCGGCCCCTCTGCTTCAGGCGCTTTGTCATCGCCGGGCGCCGCCGCCGCAGGTGCGGCCTCATGAGGACCCTGCCAGGCTCGGTACCACCAGGGCTGGCGGTGCCCGGGGTATGCGGTTCTTTGCCCTGTGACACTCGTTCCTTCCTCGGCCAGCACCCACCACCAGCAGCATTCTGTGGGTGCCAGGTGCTGCCTCAGTGGCTTGAGCTTTGCACCCCAACAGGGCAGTGATGCCCACCGTGGGGACCCTTCAGCTGTGGACTCTTCCAAGCTGAGCTTCTTCATCCATGGGGTCCCCAAACCTGCAGGCAGAAGAACTTGAGCTGGAGTCCTGAGGCCCAGGGTGTGGTTGCACCCCTGGGGATGCTCAGTGGAGTCTCCCTTCTGGCTCTTTGGGCTGCTCTTGCCCTCCCTAGATTTGAGGTTGTGAGGTGGGAGCTGCTGGCAGGGGGTCCTGAAGGGGTTGTTGCTCCCAGAGGGATTGATGGAGGGGGGTGGATGTGTCTCCCCCAGCTGTCCCAGGGCCCCTGCAGCCCCCCTGCTTTGTGCACGTTGTCTCCCTGGGTGCCTCAGCTACAGAGCCAAAGCAGCTGTTCTGCCCAAGAAGCACCCCTGGGACTGCCCAAGGTGATTCTGCAGCTATTTTGGGGGCTTTGCTGCTGCTGCAGCAGTGCTCCCCGGGAGAGCTTCCTTTGGTCTGGGAGCTGCAAGGACAAAAATGTCCTTCCTGAAGTGCCTAGTGGCAGGGGGAGGACACCCTAAGATGCTTCTCACCTTGGAGATGGTGGTGCTCTTGCTCTGCTTTGCAGGCAGCCACTTCATATCTCCTGCTGGCTCTCCCAGCAGCCCCATGCCAGTCCTAGGGAGCAGGGAGCTCTGTGGCTATGTGATAGTGACCATGAGCAGCAGCCCTTTTGTTGGGGTGACTTTGGCTCTGCTCTTTGCCTGTTTAATGCCCCTTTTTTGCAGTCCCACGCTGGGACAAGATGCAGTGCCACCTGGGCTGGTCCTGCTCCGGGCCGGCCTTTGGCCTGCTAGTAGCAATAAGCTGTGGCCCAAACCTGCCAGGCCGTGTGGCCTGCAGGGGGCTGGAAGTCACTGGGCATGGTCCTCATCCTCTTGCAGTGCCTCCTTTCCCAGCCTCTCCCCTCGTATGTTGCCTCCTCTCCCAGCCGTGCCTGCAGCAGAGGGGGCTCAGTGTGGGCTCTGCTGGAGTTCCTGCTTCACTTCGTGCCCAGCAAGTTTTCTGTGTGCAGGGCTTCACCTGCTAGAGCTGGAGAGCAAAGCTGTCTGCTTAGCCAGCACTGCTGAAAAGGGAAGAGTGACGTCCAGGAATGACAGCAGCTCTCGAGGGAACCTCTCTGTGCGTAGGCTGGAGCTGGTTTCATGGCCTGCTGGTGTATCAGGAGGGCTGTGGTCCATACTAACACCTCTGTGAGGCAGTCAGGCTCAGGGTGCTGAGCTCTGCTGCAGTTTTGTCTCTGAAGTTCCTTGGAAAGTTGAGATTTTGTTGCAGGTGCACAAAAAGCAGAGGCTGTGAGCTCCGAGAGAACAGCCTGGAGGTAAGGGCTGGTTGGGGACAGCTAAATAGCATGAGATGGAAAGTCTCAACTCAGCAGGAGCTGCATGGGAAGTGCTGGAGCTGTCTAACTTTAAGATGATGTACTGGGAGCATTAGAAGGGGAAATGGCTGGAATCTGGAATTTGGGCTCAGGGAAAACCCTGAACTGATAGGTATGGGATTTAGGCACTGCTGGAACAGACTTCCAAGAGTGTGGATGAATTTTATCCCAGGTGCTCCACCAGCACAAGAGGGTTCTGTGATGCAGAATGCTCCCCAGCCTGGGGGCTGGAGCTGCTCTGAGGGAGCCTGGTGCCTTCCTTGTCTTTCTTTTTAAATGGAATCCAAAGTATGTAAGGTTTGCCACAGCAGCTCAGACTGTGCTGGGTGAAGGCTTTGCTGAAGGCAGGCAGGACTCAGGGGCAGGAAGGCTCCTCCTGGCTCACCTGGCTGCAGTTTTTATTGTCTAAGGCTCAGTTTTTTCATTCCTTGGCTCTCAGGAGCTGAAACTCCAAGTCCTGTGTTCAAGGAGGAGTGAAAGGCTGGAAACCACTCCTGGACCTGATTTTAGCCTGAAGCCAGTGGGGTGACAGCTTTTAGCTGCCTTCTCAGTCTGGGGTGTGAGTCCAGAGCCCTTTGGTGGGTGCTGGGCTCAAAACCCATCAGTGCAGGACATGTTTCAAACAAGGCAGTGTTTAGCTGCTCTTGTTTCAGCACTGCACATCTTCCACCAGTGCTAGAGCCTCCCAAGGGAGGGAAGGGATGCCAGGGTGTCTGACCTGCCTGCTGGAATGGCCTGGGACACCTTCCCATGCTTGAGCCCGGCTCAGAGAGTGCTGCAGGAGGGATCCACATCAGCCTTGTATGTGGCACCAGACAGGGCGATGGATGCTGTGGCAGCTCTGTGCCAGCGCAGGGCCTCCCGACCGCAGCTTGGAGAACCACAGGACTCAGTGCCTGCTCCCACCCATCTCCAGGGAGCCACTGCCCCCCGCCACTGTGACCCATCTTGTCAGGATGAACTCGAGTGCCTGAGCTGAAAGGGAAGGCAAAGTCTGCAAGGACTCCAAGGATTGCTGGGGAGGCAGAGGAGAGAGGTGCTGGTGGAGAAGCAAGGAGGGAGAAGCAGGAAGGTCTTATTCTGATGTGTTTTCACTGTGCTCTCTCCCAGGTGTGCCTCTTGCATGGGGTCTGGCAGGGCAGGGTGGAGTGGGAGGTGGACGTTGGTGCTTGTGCTGGGTGGGCATTCGCAACAGCTGCTTCTGCTGCCCCCGAGCGCCATGAAGCAGAAGGTGGTAGGGTTTCTTGAGGGCACTCTCCACGTTCCTGGCAGAGAAGCTGCTGGCTGGGGCACAGTCTTGCCTTGCAGCTACAAGCTGTGCTGGCCACAGCCAAGGAGGAGTGGCTGTGGGGTTCTCCCAGGATCATGGAACCACAGAGGGGTTGGAATGGAAAGGGACCTTTAAAGCTCATCTAGATCTTCTGCAGGGAGCAGGAACATCTTTAACTAGATCTGGTTGCTCACAGCTCTGTCCAACCTGACCTGGAATGGTTCCAGGAATGGGGCTTCTACCACCTCTCTGGACAACCTGGGCCAGTGCCTCACCACTCACACTTTCACCAACGTTCTCTCCTCAGTTCAAATTTCCCTCCTCTAGTTCCAAACCGTCCCCCCTTGTCCTGGCACAACAGGCCCTGCTCAAAGGTCCGTCCCCAGCTTTCTGGTCACCCCCTGGAGCACTGAAAAGCCACCAAAGGTCTGTCCTCTCCTGCAGGCTGCCCAAGCCAGACTCTCTCAGCCTGGCGTCACAGCAGAGCCCTGCCAGCACTGCTGTGGTCTCCTCTGGCCCTGCTCCAGCAGGTCCCTGTCTGTGCTGTGTGAGGGACTCCAGAGCTGCCCCAGCACTGCAGGGTGGGGTCTCAGCAGAGGGGCAGAATCCCCTCCCTGCCTATGCTGCTGGGGATCAGCCAGGGCATGGCTGAGGCTGGGCTGAGCTGGGAGTGCATGGTGCTGACTCCTGCCCAGTTTGTCACCCACCGACATCCCCAAGGCCTCCACAGGGCTGCTCCCCAGCCCTGGCCTTGTGCTTGGCCTGGCTGAGCCATGGCTCACATGGGCTCACTGTGCATGTGCAAGTCCCTGTGGATGCCACCTCTCACACACCAGCTGCACCACTCAGCTTGGTGTCACCTGCAGAATCCATCCCACCATGTGCCAGTGGTGAAGGTGTCAAACAGTGCTGTGGGCACTGGTCCCAGCATGCACAAATGGTGTCTGAGTGTAAGTTACATTGCCCAGAGCAGAAGTAGGAGGGCTGAAGGGCTTGACCAGGCTCAGCCAGGCTGGCGGTGGCACCATCTTGCTGCCGCTTGGCAAGAACTTGGCAAACAATCCAATCCCATCTACCTGCCCTGCAGAGCAGCATCTCCCAGAGCCATGAGCTGGGCCCCTCAGGTGCTCCAGGATCTGGCCCAGCTGTCAGACCATGGCCCCAGGCTCCTTATCCAGATGTCTTCTAATGGGCACTCCAGCACTGCCCTGGGCAGCCTGTGCCAGTGCTCCATGACCCTGATGGTGAAGGAAGCTTTCCTGATGTCCAACCTGAGCCTCCCCTGGTGCAGCTTGAGGCCCTTTCCTCTTGTCCTGTCACTTATTACCTGGGAGCAGAGGCTGCCCCCTCCTCACTCCACCCTCCTTTCAGGTGGCTGTGGAGAGCAGAGGTCTGCCCTCAGTCTTCTCCAGGCTGAACACCTCCAGCTCCTGCAGGTACTTCTCACAGGCCTTGTGCTGCAGACCCTTCCCAGCCTTGTTGCCGTTCTCTGGACACCCTCCAGCTCCTCAATGCTTTGTGAGAGGCCCAGCACTGAACACAGCAGTTGGGGTTCAGTGCAGATTTTCTCTCCTGGTTGTCACCTCAGGACCAGCAACTTGAGCAGCAGGAGTTGGTTTCTACAGGCACATACTTAGTTACATCCTGACAGTCCTGGAGGAGACGAAGGGTTTCACTGCAGCTCACTTGTGCCAGTGGCTGCTGTGCATTCCTCAGCCATAACTCACACACAGAGGTCTCTCAGTTGACCCTTAGGCTCCAGCACTTCTCTGGCAGTTGTCCTGGACCTTCCCATCCCTCCAGCAGCCACCCTGTCCCCTGGTGTCTCTCTGGCTCTGCTCTCTGGGGTGTGCTGGGCTGCAGTGCTGAAGAAGCAAAAGCAGCCCAAGAGTTTTCCCTTGTTGCTGAGAAGCTTTATTTGGAGGAGGGCAGCTGAGCTTCAGTGATGCCTGCTCTGGCACCAGAGCCCTGGGCTGCATTGCAGGGAGTGGGGTGGATCTGGCCTGGATCTTACTGGCGGCTTACTGCAGCACTGCTCACACTGGCATCACCTTGGCTTCAAGGGCAGCTGGCCTGTGGCCTGGCTGCCACCTGCAGCCTTGTCCCCAGGTCCCATTTTTGCCATTGAGATAAAATCACCCTCAAAAAGTTCTTCACAAGGAGGGTGGTAAGACACTGGCACAGGCTGCCCAGGGCTGTGGTTGAGGCCCGTCCCTGGAGACCTTCCAGATCAGCCTGGATGTGTCTCTGGGCAGCCTGCTCTAGTTGGAGGTGTCCTGCTGCCCACAGTGAGGCTGGACAAGATGATCTTGGAGAGTCCCTTCCAGCCCAGTGCACTCTCTGAGCAGGGGCTGGGGTCAACTAGGTGAAGGCAAGCAGCA
Organism: Tricholaema leucomelas; assembly: GCA_013400475.1. Classification (NCBI taxonomy): domain Eukaryota; kingdom Metazoa; phylum Chordata; class Aves; order Piciformes; family Lybiidae; genus Tricholaema lacrymosa; species Tricholaema leucomelas. Next base: position 118,707 of record WAAF01003293.1, on the reverse strand, counting down.
GACGCTGCTGCAGCTGCAGTGGTGCCAGCAGGAGTATGGCCAGGGGTGCCCCGGGGAGTTTCACCACACTGGAGGTGTTGGATGTTGGATTGCTGAAGTGAGGGGTGCTGCAGAGCCAGCCCAGGGGTTCTGCAGGTGTGAGTGGTGACAGCACCTCCTTTGGGGTGCAGGGGTCTGGGGTGCCCAGCTCTGGCTGTTGGCATGCCCATCCAGTGAGGTCTGGCCAGCACAAGTCCCTTCAGCACCACCCCTCTGCACGGCTTTGGGAACAAGCAGAGGATTTGGGGCAGAAGCTGAGATTGTCTCGTCCTGTGCCCTGTGTGGCTTCTCCTTGCTGCCAGCTCTGAGGTGGCTCCATCCCAGCCAGTTCCAGGTGGCAGTCTCTGGAATCCCTGGCAGGACTGTGCTGTGCTGTGCTGTGCTCAGAGGCAGCTCTGTTCCCTCCAGTGCCTTCTGCAGAGGGACATGGCTCTGTGCCAGAGATGCCCTGTGGTGCTCAGAGCCCTAAGAAGCTGAAGGAGCTTCTGTCAGAAGGAAGCATTGTGAAAGCTTGGATTGAATTGGCTTTCTCCCACCCAGATGTGGTGCCAGGTGTCTGTGGAGCTGCTGTGGCTCAGCCAGGTGATGCCAGAGGTGCCAGGGAGTTGGATGAGCTCAAGCCATGCTTGGGCTGCCCTGGGGACTGGAGGGGCAGAGGCTCTGCAAACAAAGTCCCTGCTGCCAGCTGCTCCCATGTTGTGCTGGGCATGGAGCTGGTCCAGAAGGTGGTGAGAGGGGAGCTCAGCCTCAGCCCTCTGTGGTTCTCTGGCTTGCAGCTCGGACAGGGTTTGGCAGGGACCGATGGTGCCACACAGCAGGAGACACCTGCAGGAGCATGAGGCTGGGTGGTCTGGGGCATGGTCCAGCTGTGGATGGGACCCATCCAGCCTGGGCAGGTTGGGCCTCTGCCTCCACCCCATGTCCTGGTGGAGATGTGACTTGGGAGAAGCAGAGGCCAAGCTTTTGGTGCTGCCATTTCCCTGGGAGCTTCTTGGTGAGCAGCTGGGGCTGCTGGGCTACAACCCAGCCAGAGCAGGCTACTGAGAGCAGGTCACATCAAACCTGTGCTAGGACACAGCCAGGGTCAGAGCCTGGCCAGCTGGGCTCTGCACTCTGCTTGCCAGAGCTGGCACATGCTGTGTGGAAGCCAAGGTTGTGCCTTAGCCGTGTGCCAGCAAGCTGAGGCCCTGGGTGCTGGCCAAGCAGGGGACAGTGGCTGAAGTGGCAGGTGATGTGATGTCCATGTGTGTGGCAGAGGAGGGGGCTCAGAGGGAGCTGGGGCCACTGAGTGCTGCCCACCTCTCCAGCACACCCAGCTGGGAAGCGGTGGGGCCAGGCGTGCAGGTGAGCAGTCTGTCGGGCAGGGAGTCAGGGTGCTGAGGACAGCCTGGCACAGCCATCCCTGAGCCAGCCTGCGAAGTCCTGTTGGCCACAACCCCCTCTGGCTGCAGGGCTTCTTGTGTCCCCCAGGGGAGCAGCCCCGAGCATCCATCCCATTGCCGAGGGAGCAGTGCAGCTGGGGCTGACCTGCAGGGGCAGCAGTGCTGCTGTGCCACCGGTGCTGCTGTGCCACCAGTGCTGCTGTGCCACCAGCACAGTGGGCAGAGATGTGTCCAGGGAAGCTTTTGCACTCCTCTAGCCCGGCCGGGGGCTCCTGTCTGCTCTCCCTGGCAACAGAGCTGCAGGGGGCTGGTTGAAGGTGTGCCAAAGGCACTGGTGTCCAGGATGGTTGGAGAGGGGAGAGGGCATGTCACCTTGGCATCATGCAAAGTTGGTAAGGCTGTTGGAGGGCAGCTGATGCAGAAGCAGCTTGGCACATCAGAGTGCTGCCACAGGTGCCAGGGCAGCAGGGACCATGTGCAAACCACCCTAGACTGTCCCATCCCAGCCTGGCCTGGTTTGGACAACATGAGTGGCTTGGGGGCTTTGCCCTGGGCCCTGGGCAAGCCGAGGCAAGGTTGTGCCCTGCTGGCGGAGCCATGCTCCTTCTGTAGGGGAGCCAGGAGCCATGCTGTGGGCTGGCATCCAGTGGAGGTGGCTTCTGAGAGCTCTTCAGCAGTTGCTCTCCAGCTGATCTTGCAGTCCAAGCCCCTGCAGCCCCCCAAGGGCTCTGCAGCCAGGCTGTGTGTTGACCTGCAGTGTGCAGGAACCCTGCTGTGGTGGGCAGTGGTGCTGGGACTCCACCCTGCTTCCTCCCCCGTGCCCTTCCCTGCCAGTCCCTGGCATGGTCTCTTGGTGCCTCGTGGCTTGGAGCCCCCTTGGCCGCTGAGCTTTGCTGATGACTGCAGAAGGGAAATGAGAAGGGGAAGTGGCACCCTTGGAAGAGGTGAGGAGGAGCCTGAGGACTCCCTGATGTGGTGGCTCTGCAGGAGCTGTTGGCTCAGCAAGGCACAAAGTTCTGCTTGTCAGAAAGGGACCTCGTTTGCCTTCCCCTTCTGAGCTTTGTGGTAGCTGTAAGAAGCCCCAGGAAAGTCCCAGAGAACCTAAGGATTTAAGCCAATGAAGGGTTGCTGGGACGAGTTTGGCTGCAGCCGGTGGTTCCTGCAGGCTTCTGGCACTGGTGGCCAAAAGCCCCAGCACTGCATCACCCTGCTTAGCAAACCTCTCCCTGTTGCCTTCCCTGGCACCCCGTGGCAGAGCCCTTTGCAGGGATGCAGTTAAAAAGCAAGGAAGAGAAACCTGAGTCCCAGAGAGGCTGCTGCCTCCTGCTCGAGGGTGCCACAGCACTGCTGGTGCCACTTGGAGCATGCCCCTATGCTGCCCAGCCCCGGAGCATGCTGCAGCGTTGGGATCCCAGCAGCGAGATGAAGGAGGCTTTAGCAGAGTCCTGCCCCAGCAGCTCTGCAGCCCTGGGGCTCAGCAGCTCTGCAGGTGTTTGTGTCTGCCCCAGCCTGGGGCTCTGAGCTTCATGGCTGAAGGAGAGGTGCAGGCAGCTCCTGGGGAAGGGCAGAGGGAGCATTTTGTCCCCATGCCACCCAGCGTGAGCAGCTGGCCCTCTTCAGGGTGCAGGAGAGTAGAGGGCACTGGACGTGGGCTGGGAGCCTGGCCAGGGCTGGCTGCAGGACCCCTCACAAGTGCCAGCAGGGTTTGCAGCAGAGATTTGGGACTGGCACAGCTGACCTGAGATCATTTCAGTGGTCAGATCTCAGGTTCCTCCCACAAAGGGCTTGGGAGTCCCACCTGGAAAGGGCTGAGTTAGGTGAGCCTCCACTGCCCCACAAGGCTGGGGACTTCACCAGGGCACCCTGTGCCCTGTGGAGCAGCAGCAGCAGCATTTCTATGCTGCAGGCATTTTGGCTTCTGGGCTGTAATTCTGCTCTCAGTGTGGACCAGGAGGAGAGGGTTCTGTGACGCCTGCTGCAGAGCTGGCAGAGCACTGGGGGGGGTTCTGAAGCCTGCCAGCAGCCTTCTCTTGTTTGGGGCAGACTGGCAGAGGTTTCCATGCCCCCTGATGCTATTTCACCTTGTGTCTTGCAGTCAGGACAGTTCAACGAAGACATGATCCCAACAGTGGGCTTCAACATGAGGAAGATCACCAAGGGGAATGTTACCATAAAGGTAAGGAGCAGCTGCTGCTGCTGGCTGGGCTCTTGGGGTGCGGGCTGGAGTGCAGGAGCAGGGCTGAGCCTTCTGCTGCAGGTTGAAGGATGCCAACAACCCCATCTGCAGTTGGGAGGATCTGCCTTAGGCTGCTGCAGGTACCCAGCAGAAGAGGTGGTGGGAAGGGAAAGGGTTGCAGTAAGAGCCAGCCTCGAGTTTGCTGGTGGGGACGCAGGGCTGTGGTCGCCTTGCTGAGGGTGGGGCTCTGGGGAAGAGCAGGTCGTGGCTTGCAGTGGTGACCTCTGCCCGGAGAACAGAGAGAGGAAATTTCTGCTCTTCCTGCAGCTTTCAGTGGCCCCAGGTTGGACTGGGAACAACTGGGATGGGCTTGAAGAGCTGGCTGGGGATCTTTGCCTGCAGCAGAAGTGTTTCTGAGAGCATGCTGAGTATTCTGAAATGGTACCAGGACGTGTGGTGGGCATGGGGAGGACTGCCCCAGCTTGGGCCAGGGGGTGTCTCCCTGCCAGCGTGGCAGGAGGTGTTCGACTCCCTGCAGCTGCCCTGCCTGGGAGGTCTCTTTTCTTTGCCGAGTCAGGGGCCTCCTTGTGAGGTTTGAGCCACAGAGGGGAACGTGGGGTGAGTTTGGTGCATGCCCTGAGCTCTGCCAAGGCAGTGGTGTGGGGAAGGCTGGTGGGCAGGATGGTGCAGTAATGCCAGCTTCTCCCCGTGACAGCTGTGGGACATCGGAGGGCAGCCGCGGTTCCGCAGCATGTGGGAGCGGTACTGCCGCGGCGTCAGTGCCATCGTGTGAGTACCCCTGCCAGCCCCTGCCCTTGCCAGCCCTGGACACCCATCTTGCCAGTTGAGATGCTTCCCCTGGCACTGGTACCCCAGGGGCTCTGAGGCCTGGGCAGCCAGGTCCCTGCCCTGCCCTTCCAGCACCTCTCAGCCCAGCTTTATTCCTCAGATCTTGCCTCCCAGGCTCCTGTGCTGCCTGTTACTGCCAGGGCTGAGCAGAGGGCACCAGAGTGGCTCAGCCCTGTTCAAGAGCCTGGTTCCAAAGCTGGCTTCCAGCAGCATGTCCCCAGGCCATGGTGTTTAAGTGCTGCTGGATGAATCTCGTGCTGAGAGAAGCCTTCAGGCAGTCCCTGCGGTTGACTGTCAGCAGTGTCCCAAAACCTTGCAGTAAGTGTGGTCCCAGGGGTTCCAGGCTGGGGTGAGCCTGCCCAGATGCTCTTGGGCAGCAGGATACCTGCTCCCAAGGGTAAATATTTCCCCTGGGAGTTGCAGTTACTGAATCCCAATCACAAAGTCAGGTTGGTGACCCTCCACACCCGACCATGCCCAGGCATTCTGGGGAGCTGGAGTTTCTGTACTGCCCTTCACAGCTGCAGGTCTGGCAGGTGAGGAGTGAGGCACCTCTTGTGCTTGGTGGGACAGCAGTGGCTGATTATCACCCTGTTGGGACTTGTCCTTCACACTTGTTACAGTGAGCTCTGCTGTCTCATCCTCCTATCACTTCTGGCCCTGCCTCCTTCCACAGTTCTGTCATTTTCCCTGAGTGTTCCATCTGGTTGAGGGGAACCTGTGGCCATCATCTCATGCTGCAAATCACCTTCCTTACATCGTGTCCCTGTGCTCTGGCTTCAGCACCCCTGCCCCAGCCGCTGCTGCAGGCAGTGTCTTGGCTGTGCCTTTGCGCTCCCCCTCGGCAGGGCTGGACTCAGCTCCCTGTGCTCACAGCTTCAGCAGCTCTTGTCCTAACAACCCCCACAAGGCCTGCCACAGCTTGATGATGTCTCTGACTTTTTCTCTGCCGGAATTAAAGCTGCTTGAACAGTTACTCTCCCCAGTTCTGGCTGTGCTTACATCCTTGGGTGGACCTCAGTCCCTCATTGCACCTCCCCTGTGCTCAGGGGAGCTTTCAGCTGCTCTTGCTCCATGGCTGTTGCCCAGAGAGGTCCTTCCCCCTCTCAACACTACATCTTCTTCCCTTCTCCACCTTCTCTTGTCTTCTCCACTCATGCTCTCTTCTGGGTGTCTCCACAGGAGCTGTCATGTGCAGCTGAGCCTTGCAGGGGCTCTGAGGGGCAACCTGTGGCTTGCAGCTTCTCCTGCCCAGGCAGTGCCTGCCCCTTCTGCCCACCGTGTCCATGCTGGCAGCAGAGTCCAGCCCTGTGAGGATGGCTACAGGGAGGTCCCCCCATTCCCCTGGGAGACACAAAGGGCCCTCATTCCTTTTCCTTCCCTGGCAAAAGTGGTCCTAGGGGAAGGATTCTGTTACCCATCACTTCCACGCACTGGCCCAGGACCCAGAGAGGGTGGTGTGGCATGTTTTGGTGGCAGCATGAACCTCACCACAGCAGCAGGGCATCAGGCCCTTGGCACCACTGAGGGATGTCCCTTCCCTTGCAGGTACATGGTGGATGCTGCAGACCAGGAGAAGATAGAGGCCTCCAAGAATGAGCTGCACAACCTGCTGGACAAGCCGCAGCTGCAGGGCATCCCGGTGAGCCTGGCCCCATCCCCACAGCTGCTGCTGGCTGCCAGGGCCTGCAGAGAGGGCTTGGATCTGCCCGAGGAGATTTGCCTTCCAGTATCTGAGGGGGCCCCACAGGAGGGTGGTGAGAGACTGGCACAGATTGCCCAGGGAGGTTGTGGAGCACAGAGTCACAGAATGCGACGGACACTGAAGATTCCATTCTGTGCTTCTGTGCTCCGCAACCTCCCTGGAGGGGTTCAGGCCCAGGCTGGATGAGGCCTTGAGCGACCTCTTCCAGTGAGAGATGTCCCTGCCTATGGCAGGGAGTTGGAACTGGCTGAGCTTTGAGGTCCCTTCCAACCTAAACCATTGTATGATTTGGGTTGGGAGTGTCCCTTGCCCCACTGCACTTCTGCAGGAGCTGGGACAGTGACACTTTCTAGCCCAGGGCTGGGCCAGCTAAGAGAGAAAGGAGCTTGAGAAGAGACCAGAAAACCTCCATGGCTGAGCTGTGTCCTCTTGCATAAATTGGCACCTGATGTCTGGTGGGACATTAGGGTCTCAGGTCCTAGGAGAGCAGCTTCTGGGCTGTGACATTTGCATGAGGTGGTTGGTGGGTGCAGGGGAGCCTTGCTGGGCCTGCCAGGGTGGGCTGCTTAGGGAGCATCCAGAGTTTGCTCTTAGAGAAGAGGCTGCAGTGAGGTGGGGGTTGGGCTTTTCTCTCCAGTACCAGGTGATAGAAGGAGAGGAAATGTCCTGAAATTGTGCCAGGGCAGGGTTAGGTTGGAGAGGAGGAAAAATGTCTTTGCTGGAGGAGTGCTCAGGGACTAGCAGAGGCTGCCCAGGGAGGTGGTGGAGTGCCCATGGCTGGAGGTGTTCAGTAAAGCTGTGGCCATGGCACTTGGGGACAGGGTTTAGTGGCCATGGTGGGGATGGGTTGGACTGAATGGTCTCAGAGGGCTTCTCCAACCCAAACCATTCCATGATTCCATCATTAAAATGATCCTTTGAGAGGAGCTAATGGAGGATCCTGTGGCAGGTCCCAGATGTCTGCTGCCAGCTACATTGAGCTCCCACCACCACATGCTGCGTTGGCATCCCTCTGAGAGCTGTTTTTGAGAGCAAGGCTCTGGATGTAGCCCAGGGGATGCCTCATTCCTGTGCTGCTCCCCAGCCCGGCTCACCCTGGGAAGGTGGCCATGGGATGCACCCCAGAGAGATGCAGGTGGCCTGCAGGGTGCCAGGTGGCCTGCATGGCCTGAGGATGCCTTTGTGGCTGTGGCAAGCCCTGAAGGGGAGCTCAGGGGATAGTGCAAACAGCCCCTGCCAGGGCCAGCTGCCCACAGAGAGCAGGTTCTGCTCCACATCTCCATCTCCCTCCTGTGGTAACTTCAGCTCTGGCCACAAAAGGCTCCTGGGAGAGCATCCAAGTTGGCACGAGAGGTGCCAGTGCTGCAGGGAGGATGCAGGGAGGATGCAGGGAGGATGCACTCTGGGGCCAGCTTCTCACTGGGACTAAGAAGGTGCCCAGGAGCTGGTAGGGGGCGCAATTAAGGCTGTTAATTGCACTGCTGTGCCTCCTGATTGCCCGTAGGAGGGCTTTGCTTTGAGCACACCCAAGGCAAGTGGCCAGGGCTGCCTGGCATCTCAAGCAGGGTCCACTTTTGGGTAGCAGAAGCAGGTCCCTACCTGGTCTGGTGGCCAGGAGCATCAGGTGTCCCCTCTGTGCCCCCTGCAGGTTCTAGTCCTGGGGAACAAGCGGGACCTGCCTGGTTCCTTGGATGAGAAGGAGCTCATCGAGAAGATGTAAGTGTGCTGGTGGCCTGGGCAGCCCTGGGGAGCTGGCACAGAGTGACCTCTGATCAGCATGGTCACCCTGTCTTGCTCTGCCTGCACTTCTTCCCCAGCCAGGGTGGCATCACAGTGCCTGGGTTGGGCTGGCAGAGACAGGAGGCTGGAGACAATGGCTGGTGGTGACATCTCCGTGCTTGGGATGGGGAGGAGCTGGGAGCTGCTGATGCCAGGGCTGAGTCTTGCATGCCACACGGTGGCGTTGGGGCCTAGCCCAGTGCTCAGTGGAGCTGGGCTCCTGCGTGGGTGCTGCTCCTGCCGCCCTCTTGCAGCTCTGCCCAGCGCAGGCACGGTGCCCCTGGCAGCAGGCAGCCCTGAGTATTTGGAGGCCAGGTCCCGCTCAGCACTTGACACCATCCTTGTGCCTATCCTTAGCCCACCCTGCTCCATGCCAGCGTGTGGCCTGCAGCCATCACATCCTGCTGCCCACCTTCAAGCTGCTGCCAGTGATGCCCTCCCCTGCAGCAGGGAGCTGGGGACACTGCCGACTCACAGCATCTCTGCTTCCCCCTGCCCACCTGCCAGCGCTCTGCCCTGGCCCGGGGGCTCCTCTGCAGCTCCACACCTCCAGCCCTGCTCTGCTCCCACCCTGACCCTGCCTGGGCTCGCCGCGGGACTGTGCCACTGTGGCTCAGGGAGGGAACCTTTGTGCTGCCCATGAGCTCTCTCCCCTGGCCATGCACCTGCAGTGTCCTGGGAGCTTGGTGGGCACTGAGCTCCGTGCCTGCGGAGTGTCCCTGCCCCATCTCACAGATGAGCTCCAAAGGGACCCACGAAAAAGCTGTCCAGAGGCAGCTCCCTGTTGCAGATGCTCCCCAGGGGCCTGCAGCATGAGCTCTGCTCCCTGCTCTCTGCTCTCCTGCTCACTGCTCAGTGCTCTCCTGCTCACTGCTCTCCTGCAGGAACCTCTCTGCCATTCAGGATCGAGAGATCTGCTGCTACTCCATCTCCTGCAAAGAGAAGGACAACATCGGTGAGTGGCGGTGGCTGTGGCACTGGCAGGGCAGCCTGTACCCACAGCAGCAGCACGCCCAGGCTGCGTGCCCAGGCACAGGGGTGGGTGAGAGCCAGAGGAGAGGCTCTTAAGTGTCTCCTTACCTCTGCAGACATCACCCTACAGTGGCTTATCCAGCACTCGAAGTCCAGGAGAAGCTGAGGCCCTGCTGCCCACGGCTCAGCCTGGGAAGATGCCATTACCCACACCCTTGCCCCTCTCCTGCTCTGTCCCTCCAGCTCTCTCTAGATGGGTATTTTTAGGGGACCCCAGGCTCCACTGGCATTGAGGTGGAGCCCATTTTTATTGTAAAGAAGATGTTCCCCCCCGTCCCTGTCCCGTTGTTGTCCTGTGCACTCTCTATATATATGTATATATCTTTAACTTTTTCATTTCACTGTAGTGCTGTGGCCGAGCTGGGCCCTGCCAGCACAGGAAGGCTCTGGGCTCCCCACGACTGGCCAAGGCTGTGCTGGGTGCTGGGAGAAGGCAACCTCCTGGGCATGGGTCTGTGCCAGGCTGTGGGCAAGTCTCCAGAGGCTCCCTTGTCACTTTTCAAGGTGTCCTGCCTGTGCCCCCAGGGAGAGAGCACACTGGGGGTGTTGGGAGCCTGCCCACCTTGTCCTTCGTGGGGCTCTAGCCCCATGGGCAGGGTCTGGGGGGCAGATGATGCCATCCCCTGGCTCCTTGCCCCACCATGGAGACAGCATCAGTCACAGTCTCCCCGACCATTGCCCCTGGCTGCATGCCACTGGCCCAGCCCCTCCTCACCACTCTGGGCTGCATGTCCCCTTGCCCTGTGTCCCCCATAGCCCCTTTGCCTGGGCGGGATCCTGCCCTGCTGCCCAGTCGTGCTGCTTGGCTGTGCTGGGGCAGCAATGCCAGGGGCTGGCAATCCCGGGGGCCACTGTCAGTGCAGGAGGGGCCTGGCAATGCCAGCAGCCCCTGTGGGGAGTCCAGGGCTGGCTCCTGCCTCCCCGGAGGTGGCTCAGCCCCATGTAGCCTCTTGGGCTGGCCACGCTGGCCTCGTGTGCCAAAGGCATCAACTGTGCCAACTGGGGAATGCCGGGGGGGGGGCATATGGAGACACCTGGAGACAGGCATGAAGCCAGTAGAGCCTGTGTGACCCTCAGTGCTGCCACCAGAGCTGGGGGCATCTTCCCTGTGCCCTGCTTCCACCACCAGCTCTGCTGCACTGACTGGGTCCTGTCTGTAGGGGTGTGAGGGAAAGCAAGAGGGGCCAGGGAGGCTGTGCCATGTGATGAGTTGTTGAGTCTTTGCAGGTGCAGCCTGGGGGCCTGGCCAAGTTGGTTGGGACCAGTTTGGGGAGGGGCTTAGCTGGGCTGGGGGAGGTGGACTGGCCTGAGAGGGTGGGGGTGTGGTGTGGGCAAGTCAGAGGCTCCTGGCTGGGGGAGAAGGTGGCATTGGCCCAGGGGCAGGGGGCTGCAGGGTCCCTCTACAGCCCCTTCCTCTGCTCAGCTCCAGGGTGGTGAAGCTGAGGGGGGGCTCTTCTGTTCTTGTTTTTGCAGAATTGCACAAAGAGAGGGTTTGGGTTTGGTCTTTGGTTTTTAATTTAATGACTGTAAAGTGTTGTCCTCTACTCCTCATTTCTATTTTTTTTAAGAGATATCCTGGCTCAGATTTGACCTCTGTTGGAAAATGATTCTTGTACCTGTACAATTTTTTTGCCTCCTAATAAATTAACAACTTTGCGTTGGGGGTGTGGTTGCACTCACCTCACTTCCTCACCCTTTCTGCCACCCCCGGGGCAGCACCGGACCCCCAGGTGGTCTTGCTCACCCAGAAGGTGCTGGAGCCAGTGCTGGTAGCTGCAGCTGCCTCACTGCAAAGAGGAGCTCAGGGACCTCTGGCTGTGGCCATCCCTGCTGCTGGACCTGCCACTGTGCCCTCATCGTGTCCCAGGACTGCCAGAGGGCCCTGCAGCTGCTGGCTTTGGAGCATGGTTGCTTCAGGGTTCTCTATTCTCTGCTGGTTTGCCCACATCACCCCCTCCTGGGCCTGTGGCCGTTGCTGGTGGGACCCTCTCTGCCCCCTGTCCTGTGGGGCTGTCCCTCTACACTGATCCCTCGGGGCTGTGCTTTGTACCCTGCCTGGGTACCCGGGGCTGGGGCTCCACCTGCCTCTCGAGGTGCTTTGCTCTGGGGCCCTGCGTTGCCTGCAGCCCATGGTGCCCATGGTGCCCACGGCGCTGGTGTGTCCTCCCTGCCCCCTGCTCTTCTCCACACGCACTCAGCCCCGTGGGGCCTCAGCACAAGCTGGGCTTTGTTCGCCCTTGGCCCGGGCTCAGGGCAGGGCAGCGTGGCCCAAGCACATGAGAGCCTCCCCCGCTCGCTTCCCCCGAGCCCCCGCGGGGACCCCGCGCAGCCTGTGGGCACCAAGGGGGTGAGGCTGCGAAGCGCAGCTCGGGCTCCGCTCCCCACCTGCCAGCCTCACACGGGAGCCCTCTCCGCTTGCCGGCGGCCGCGGCTGGGGGAGGGCAGCAAGGAGCAGGTTTTGGCTCCGGGAGGAGCGGAGCTGTGGTTGCCCTGGGAACGGCGCTGCGAAAGCGGAGCCTGGCGAGCGGCGCTGCCGCACAAAGCCCGCACTGAGCCCCTCGCATTCCCCCTGCCATGGCAACCGGCGCCCTCGCCGCGGCACTCGGCGGCCCGGGGCTGGTGCCAGCGGGCAGACAAGGAGCCCTAACAGCTCCGGGGGACGGACACGTCCTGCCTGCCTTCGGCCCGGGCCTGCTGCTCCTGCTGCTCCTCGACACCCGCTGCCTGCGGGAGCCTGGGCCGGGGGGGGGGGGATAGCAATCCCCATGCCCGAAAACGTCTCTCTGGCAGAGTGCGGTGCCCACAGCGGGCAGGTGGGAGAGGACAGGAGCCCTGCGTGGGGCCGTTCGGATGAGAGGTGCTCACCCCTTCGGCTCCCCAGGGGCTGTTGGCGGCGGTGTCCCAGCGCTGCACAGCAGCAGCAGCAGCAGCAACAGCAATGCCTTGGTGCAGCCTGGTGCGGTAGAGGCCGAGGAAGAGGCTGCGAAGAGGCTGCCTCGAGGCTGTGCCACACCTCAGCCCAGCACTGGGCTTTACTGGGGCCAGTATGAGTCCTACAAAGCCCCAAGCACAGTGCTTCAGAAGGAACCATCCCAGGGGCTGGCTTGGCACTGTCTCCTCTGCATTAGCCCACAGGGAGAGAGGCAGAGAGGCTCAAGTGCTGCCTGGTGTGGTATGGCACTTGTGCTGCCACCATGCCCCCCCAGCTGCCCACACCCACGGCCAGTGCCCCCACGTGTTGGGGAAGAGCCATCCAAGCTCTGGGTGCCCAGAGCTGTGCTGGGCAGCTGCACAGTGACCTGCTCTAGTTACTGGTTTATTGAGCTCTTACAGGGCACTGCTGGAGCTGGTGGGACACAGAGGGGCACTGGGACCTGCTCCTACTGTGGAGGGGTCTGGCAGGACGGGATGAGACAGGACAAGGGCAGTTTGTATTTGCTGTGTCCTCTGCATGCCACCATGGAGACCCTCTGGAGTTTCAGATAGGACTTTTCTGGCACAACTCCATCTCCAGGGCAGCACCCGCTGTGAGCCAGGCTAGGAGCCAGGCTGGGGTGGTGCTGATGTCCTTGCTGGCCTTTGGGCAGAGGCAAGAAGGCTGCCCATGGAGCCATGGGGACTGGGGTTTCGAGCCCTACTTGCCTGAGGTGGGGTTTGAAACCCGTGGTGCAGCCCCTGAGCTGTCTCTTCTGCTTGCTCCACGTCCAGACACAGGCACTAACGGCAAAAGTGTTTGGTCTTGGGAGGAGGTGGTGGAATGATCTCTACAGCTCCCTGATGGCACTTAGCAAGGTGTGCCGAGGGCCAGGAGGGGTGGGGACTCCCGGGTCTTGTCAAAGAAGATGGAGGAGGACATCTCAGTTTTGAGCTTGCTGTCAGCACTGCCCTCGCTGGAGGCCGTGTCGGGGCTGCAGCCCTCGCAGCAGCAGCAGCAGCAGTCCATGAAGGCCTGGCCCAGGGGTCTGCAGAGGCAGAGCAGCAGCACAGGCGTCACCGAGCACTTGAAGAAGAAGAAGAACTGGTTGATGAGGTTGAGCAGGTCCAAGGTCTGCTTGGAGAGGCCAGGGGACATGTAGGCCACCACGATGTTGCAGACATTCTCGGGGGTGGCGCAGAGCCCGTAGATGGTGGCCAGCCCCACGATGGTGCAGTTCAGGTGCCGCTCGCTCTGGCTGGGCTTGGCCCCTCGGCGCTCTGGCTTCTCGCTGCCGCTGACCCGCCGGGTCACCAGCTGGCAGCTGATGGTGAAGAGGATGGGCAGGCAGAAGTAGCAGCCAAAGTACCACCACATGCGAGCGTTCTGGTAGGTGAGCACCAGGGAGTAGATGGACTCGGGCAGGGTGGACGAGGGCTTCATGGTGCAGTACTCTGTCACCACGCCGGACACGGGCGAGGTGTCCTGTGCCAGCTGCCAGAGCAGGATCTCCGGCACCGACAGTGTCATGGAGCCCACCCAGATGACAGCCAGCTTGGCGATGATGGACTGGCACCTCTCAATGGGCCGGGCACTGGCCGCAGGGCTGGTGGCTGCGTGGAACCTGTCAATGCCCAGGGCACAGAGGCTGAAGGTGGTGACTCCCAGCGATGACACCTGGTGAAGGAGAGGCAGAACAAGTGGGCCTGGCTGCAGGGACTGGCAAGGGGCTTGAATTTAGGAGGCCGGTGGCAAATTCCTGGGGACCCAAGACCACAGCCCGAGACCTTTCCTCCAAGGCTACAGAGAGGTCACAGCCCATGGCCACATCCCAGGATTCAAGCCACCTTGTGTCTCCTGAAAGGGCAGTGGATACAACTGTGTCTTAACCCGTCTGTGTCTGCCCAGATCTTTCCTGCAGAGGGGGAAGCTCTGCTGGATGCCTGCCTGCCCCCCCAGGCAAGGTGGGAACAGCAGGATTGTCCCTCAGGCTTTTCCTCTGTTCTGCATGGCTCTGGGGTAGGAAAGGTAGAGACCATCACAGCCACCAGCAGCTTCCCAGAGTCCTCAGGGCTGCCCAGCTGCCCCAGGCTGGCTCGGCCCTGCCCTGCTCTGTGGAGCTGCTGCCCGATCCCAGATGGGCCAAGCATATTGAAGGCCTCCTTGTCACAAACCAGCTTGGGGCAATTTCCGCTGCATTGAGAGTGGCAGGAAAAAACATCTCATGTGCCAAAGGGAAGAGGCCAAAGGAGGCAGAGGAACCGTGGTGGCTCTGGAAGGGCTGGCAAGGCACCGAGGGTCACAATTGGCATTCACGGTCCCAGCCCCAGAGCTTCAGCTTTGCCATGAGCCAAGTCCCACACTCCTTGGCCAGGAAAATGGCAGTCACATGCTGGTGTCCCCAAGTCCTGTGGCCATTCTGGCCTCACGAGGTGATCAGGCATCTCCCTGTACAGAAGGACCTTCCCAGCAGTCCAAACCCTCCCAGCACTCTGCATGGTGCCCAGGTAGCAGCCCCACGCAGGTCTGGCCCCTCCAGCCCCAGTCTCTTACAGTGGTGCTGGGTTGGCCTCTTCTGCAGCTCGTGCCCAGCACTTTGCCAGCATCCAGCATCGCCACTGCACTGTGCAGAGCAACATCTCCTCAGGCACAGCACAAGGACACAAGCCCAATGTCCTCATCCTGCACCCAGCCACCACCCAGCAGTGCTGCCCATGCCCCAGCTTCTCTGCCCAATGCCAAGAGCACTCAGCACCCTTGCTCCACCCCATGACCAGCACCCAGTGCACTTGCTCAGCTCCCTGGCTGGTGTCTGCAGCCTTCCCAGCACTGCTGTGCTTCTGCCTCTCCTGTTGCCTTTCACCCCCTAGATTTCTGTGGTCTCTTCTGGTCCCCTTGAAACTGGCACATAACCAAGACATGGCAGAGCATCCTTCCCCAGTGCCCTGGCAGGTATGTGGCTGGTGCCACTGGTCACCCCAGGCACGTCCCTGCACGTTGCCTGTCACCATGAGCCTGTGTAGACAGTGCTGCTCCAAAATCCTGCTTCTGTGTCCCCTCGCAGAGCATTTGAGCAGCTACAGAGCAGAGGACAGAAGGTTTGCAGCAGCTGCAGTGCTGCACAGCCCCAGGCACAAGGCTGGGCCCAGCTCCTGGGCTGCAGGCTGATGTCCCCTGGCATGGCTGGCTCTTTGCTGGGGATTTAGCTCTGGCCTGGCCATGTTCACTCGCCCAGGATGGAGGATCCTTGGTGCTGGGTCCCTCAGGTGAACAGAGAAGCCTTGAAGCCTCTTTCTACCCTTGCTCTGTGGCCCAGAAGCAGGAAGACAGGGCAGGATTAGCAGCTGAGGTGCTAGAGCAGCAGTAGCTTCCTAGATGAACCATGCCTCTCCGAGCCTGTGCCTGGGGTCACCATGCCTCCCTGTCCATCCTTCAGCAGCTCCAACATCCCATCATCCTTGCTGCCTCCTTCCCAAGGGCACCCTGTACCTGAAGATGCCACCCTCAGAGATCCCTCACTAAAACGTGGCCAGGGATGCCATGAGCAACCCAGAGACAGGTCATGGAAGGTCATCCTCAGGGAGAGGCCTGGTTTGGGGACATCCCCTTCCTATCCTTTCCCTGGGGTACTGAGCCTGTCCTGGCACATGTGCTTCTGTGTTCCTGCCCCTCTGAGTCCTTCCAAGTAGCTGTGACAGCAGCAGCCTGAGGTAGAGGGTGGGGACAGGGCAAATATTTCATTTAGTAAGAGGCTGGGGGAGACCTTCAGAAAGGGGCAGCTGCTGCCTGCTGAGCAAGGGACAAGAGCTGCACACCTTCAGCAAACCCCACACTGCCCACTGGGCTGGGGCTGGCAGGATACCCATGGTGCATGTCCAGCACCCCATCCCTGCTCTCAAAAGCCTCAGTGGCATTGCCAGGGTCCTCTGTGAGGGCTGTGCCCAATGAGAGCTGCCCATGATCATCCAAGGGCTCCCTGTGCAGGCAGTGATGCTGGGGAGCTGCCACTGTGCCAGTGGGGCACACAGCAGCAGTGGCCTTGGCCCTGGCAGTGAGGGATGTGCAGCCCATCCAGGCTCACATCCACTCCCCAGCCTGCAGGAGAGGACACTGCAGCCAGCTAGGGAGCATCATGCAGCCAGGTCCTGCAAAGCACCCTGCAAGTGCCACTCTCCAGCAGCTGGACCAGGGTGAGGGCTGGTGGGGAGGGGATGGTGATGGAAGGTGCCAGGTCCAGAGCCTGGAGTGCCCAAGCTCCCTGCAGCCATCAGGATCTACTCTCTGTCCCTTCCAGCTGTTACCTGTCAGAGCAGGATTGGCTCCTGCTGACAGGCACTGCCCACTGCTGATAGCAGAAAGCCAGATCTCAACCACCTTGAGAGGCCAGGACAGGCCTGGGCATGGATATCAGAAGGTGCCAGAGCTCCCACACAAGCTCAGATCTGGGCAAGGGCAGCAGCCCTCAGGCAGGGCCTCCAGCACAAGCTTGCAGCTGGTCCCCGTGTGCTGTGCCAGGACACTGACCATGGGCTGGCAAGTTTTGAACCCTGCCTGATCTGACCAAGCCCCAGAGGGTCTCCAGGGTCCTGATGCTGCCCCTGAGCAGTTCCAGCCTTGTGTTTACACTCTGGAGCCCAGCACACACGGACAAGCTGGGTCTGCTTGTGGCACAGGGGCACAGAAGGGAGCAGCCTGACCCCAGCCCTCGCTGTGATGCCCACGGGGGTCCAGCACAAGAGCAGGATCATGCAGCCATCTGGGCTGTCCTTTCTCTTTCTGCCTACCCCTGTCACCACAGGCCCTGTAGCCTTCTCAGTGGGTGCCCAGCTCACCCCAAATGCCAACCCATCACATGTGAGGCCTGAGGACAAGGAAAGGTCTCAGGTTCCCAAACCTAATTCCCAGGCTCTCCCATCCCAGTGCTACTCAGCACTGCCCCACCTGCAGACCCCTGCCTTAGGGACATCCTCAGCATTCCACCAGGCCAGTGCTGGGCCAGCATACTGTGGGGCTGAGACCACAGGGTGGGTGGTGTCAGGCTAGGGCAGGGACAGAGGGACCCCATGGACAGAAGTCCCTGTACTGGCTAGACAAAGGAGGGTTTCATGGGCTCTTCCCAGCTTTGGCAGTGTTTCCACTGGCTGCAGAGCCTGAGGAATGGCGCAGGGCAGAGGCAAAGGGAAGGTCAATATTGAGACCATCCCTCAGCTCCTTGCTGTGCCCCACAGTTGTGGTCTCTGGGGCACACAGCCCTTGTGCTGGGCCACGAGCATCATGGACTGTCCTCTAAGCAAGAGGGCAGAGAGGATCCAAGTCCTTGTGCCGACCAGGGCTCTGTGCAGTCCCTTACCTCCACGAAGGGCACGATGCGACAGGACACATCCCCCAGCAGCCTCTTCTTGGTGATCTCATTGAAGATGACCACAGGCAGGCAGAAGAAGAGGATGAGGAAGTCCCAGAAAGCCAGGCTGGCCAGGATGGAGTTCCAGGCGCTCTTCATGTAGTAATTGTGCCACACAATGCACATCACAGAGAGGTTTGCAATGATGCCCACAGCAAAGACGATGAGGGAGAGGAAGATGACGGCGTAGGCGCTGTAGGAGCTCTCGGTCACCGGGAACAAGGGGTTTTGGATCTGCAGACGCCTGTCAGACACAGTTGTCAGGTTGGTCTGGGGCTTTGCCCCCTCCCCATCTGTGGGGACTCCTTGCTGCTGATCAGATGGGTCTGTGCTGGGTGGCAGCAGGGCCTTGGTGGGATGCAAGCTGGCAGAGTTGAGAGGCCGTGGGAATTCTATGCGCACCCCTGGCACGTACTGCTGCACCGACTTGGAGTCCTCCTCTGTGCCCCGCCGCAGCCTCTCCTTCGTCACCTGCAGCCCAGGACTGTCCTGGGAAGCCGCCGGCAGAGCCTCGCCCTCATCTGCACCCTGACTGTGGTGGGCTCTGCTTTCGCCAGGATGCCCATCCCTGCCTTCCGTGGCCGCAGCCCCTGCTGCCAGCAGCAGCAGCAGCAGCAGGACAAGTGACGGCGAAGCCATGGTCTCTCTGTGCCCTCCGGAGACAGCCTGTGGCGGGGGACAGAGCCCCGAGCAGGGAGCAGCAGAGGCTGTGCCCGGCTCCGAGGCTGCTCTGCGCGCTCCGGGGCGCTGCGGGCGGAATAAAAGCGGCAGCGCCGAGCCCTCTGCTGGCCACCAGCCGCTGCGGGGACGCTGCCAGCGGCGTGGGGACAGCCTCTCAGGGCGAGCCGGACCAGAGGTGCCCGCTGCTTCGCACGGAGATGGGCTGAGCTCTGCTCCTCCCGCCCGAGGTCTCCCAGGCACGAAGGTCTGGCACTGGGCACCGTGTGGCACGGCCCCCGCACCCTCGGCCTGGACTCGGGGTCCCCTCGAATGGCCACAGCACCTCCCTGGGGCTGCCCTCCGTGGGAGGCCAAGAAGGAGTGGCTGGCCTCAAGGCGTGCTCCTTGCCACGCTGGGGTGCCAGATCTGCTCGCCCAGCACTGCCAAGGTTTGTTGCTGCTTTTTGTGTTGGCTCCTGCCCTGGGACAGGGCTTTGAGCAGCACTGAGGTCTCTGAGTCCCCATCCCTGTGCCTCCTCCCCATACTCATCATCACTCCCTACAAGCAGGAGCTTTACCCACCTCCATCTCCTCTTCATACCTATCACCGCTCTTCTGTCCTGGGCTCCTGTTCCCCTGTTCTCTCTCCCATGCCTGTGGGTCCAGAGGCACAGGGTGCCCACTGGGGACATGCCCTGTGGCACACAGGCAGCCCATCGAGATGAACACCAGGCCTGAGGCAGTGAGGCTGCCCCAGACCAGGGGAGTTCAAGGAGTCTTGCATGGGGCAGTGGCAAGGGTTGGGATGCCTCAGCCCATGGCAGCCACCAAGCACCATCTCTACCCTAGCTGGCACCTCACTGCTGTCTCTGTCTGACACTGTGCCCACTCTCCCCAAAGCCAGAAGGAGCTCTGGGCTGACGCCATGGAGCACTGAGGGGTTGTGGGATTCCTGCTGTGTCATTGGGAGCTGAGAGCTGCTGCCACTGGAGTCAGCACAGGGAACCTGAGTCCCAGAAGTCAGAGGCTGCCCCTTCCAGGTGAGTGTGTGAGCACAGCTAGCAGGACACTGGCTGACAGTTTCAGCTCCTGCTCTGATCCATTTCGCAGTGTACTCAGGTGGCTCTTGATGCCCAGGCACTGCAGCTGGGCTGGCAGAGACTCCTGTTGGCCCATGTTCCTCCAGAGAGGGGCAGGAGGAATCTTTGCTATCACAGAATCACAGAATGCTGGGGGCTGGAAGGGACCTCTGGAGATCATTGAGTCCAATCTCTCTGCCAAGGCAGGGTCAGGTGGAGAAGGTCACACAGGAACACATCCAGGTGGGTTTGGATGTCTCCAGAGAAGGAGCCTCCAGCACCTCTCTGGGCAGCCTGCTCCAGGGCTCCAGCACCCTTAAATCACAGAAGTTCCTCCCCATGTTCAGGTAGAACTTCTGATGTTCCAGTTTGTGCCCACTACCCCTTGTCTTGTCCCTGGGCACCACTGAACAAAGCCTGATCCCATCCTCCTGATACCCACCCTTGAAGTATTGATCAGCATTAAGCAGATCCCCTCAGTCTTCTCCTCTCCAGACTAAACAGCCCCAGGGGCTCTCAGCCTTTCCCATCACAGAGATATTTCAGTGCCTTCAGCATCTTTGCAGCCCTTTGCTGTGCCCTCCCCAGTGGTTTCCTCAGGTCCTTCTTGAACTGGGGAGCACAGCACTGGACACCATGCTTCAGATGTGGCCTCACCAGGGCAGAGCAGAGGGGCAGGAGAACCTGCTGGACACACTTCTCGATGCACTCCAGGATGCCATTGTTCCTTGCTGGCTCATGAGCACCCACCCTGTTGTCCACCAGGACTGCCAGGTCCTTTCCCCCAGAGCTGCTCTCCAGATCAGCCCCCAGCCTGTACTGGTCCGTGGGGTTGCTCTTCCCCAGATGGAGTTGTTCTCAAATTCTTTGTCTTAGCCAAGGGCAAGTCCTTGAGCCCTCCTGCATGGGATCCATTCCTCCCCTGTGCATGGCAGCTGATCAGCAAAGGACACAGGAATCAGAGGCACACCTGCAGCCTGGCAACTTGTGTGTGAGATGCCACCTGGCCAGGGAGGAGCTGGCAGCTGTGCATGGTGCTCCCCTCCTCACCCTGCTTCTCCTGCAGCTGGCTTCTGCTCTGTGACTGTGAGCTTTGAGCATTGTGTGGGTATTTCCAAGGAGGAGAAGAGGCTGGCACCTGCAGGAGCAGGCAGTGGCACCAAGACCTCAGACTGACCACTGGCCTACTGCTAGTGAAGCTCACCGACCCCACAGGAAGAATGTCTCAGTCTGGGCTCAGTGACTGCCTGAAGACCACCCAGGACTGCTGTGAGCTGCAAACTGCTTCAGGAGCTCTACAAGGGACACAAATCTGTAGAAAGTTCATAGAGTCACAGAATGGGTTGGGTTGGAAGGGACCTCAAAGCTGACCCAGCTGCAATCCCCTGCCACAAGCAGGGACACCTCCCACCAGCACAGGCTGCTCAAGGCCTCATCCAGCCTGGCCTTGGACACTCCCAGGCAGGGGCAGCCACAGCCTCCCTGAGCAACCTGTGCCAGTGTCTGCCCATCCTCACTCTCAAGAATTCCTTCCTCCTCTCCACTCTCACTCTCCCCTCTCCCAGCTCAGAGCCATTGTCCCTTGCCCTGGCACTCCCAGCCCTTATCCAGAGTCCCTCCCCAGATCTCCTGGAGCCCCTTCAGGTACTGGAAGGGTGCTCTGAGTTCTCCCTGGAGCCTTCTCTTCTCCAGGCTGAACAGTCACAACTGTCCCAGCCTGGCCCCACAGGGGAGGCTCTTCAGCCCCTGATCATCTTGGTGCCTCCTCTGGACCCTCTCCAGCAGCTCCAGATCCTTCTTGTGCTGGGGCCACCACAGCCAGGAGAACCCCAGCATTCACCACTGGTCTTGACCAGAGTAGTGGTCAGTGCCTAAAATGAGCCAAGTGTTGTCCTTAGTGGAGAACAATCCTCAGTCAAGCTGAACTGTGTCCAGTCTGCATGGGGCACAATGCTGTGCCCGGGTGTGGACATGCCAGCAGAGCCAGGGCATGGGCAGCTTGGCCAGCCAAGCATGGCCAGCATTTGAATTGCCTGGTTAACTGAAGGACAGAGAGCACAGATTTGCTCCTCAGTGAGCCCCAGTGCCAAGCCCATCTCCCTCTGCAAGGCCAGGCAGGAGAGATGGTGGCATCAGTACCCACATGACGGTCAGGGGATGACGCCACTGTCCCTTAGTGAGGCTCACAGGAAAATCATAGAATCATAGCATCAACCAGGTTGGCAGAGAGCTCCAAGATCCTCCAGCCCAACCTAGCATCCAGCCCTATCCAGTCACCCAGACCATGGCACTAAGTGCCCCATCCAGGCTTGTCCTGAACACCCCCAGGCACAGCGATTCCACTACCTCCCTGGGCAGCCCATTCCAATGCCAATCACTCTCTCTGGCAAGAACTTCCTCCTGACATGCAGCCTGAACCTGCCTAGGCACAGGCAAGGTGCAGGAGCTCAGAGGAGGATGAGGTCTTTGCTCAATGCCTGTAACAGCTCAGAGGAGGGAGCCCTTGGTGCACTGCTGGGCTGCCCGGAGGAAGGGTGCTGGGTGCCAGCACTGCCAGCAGAGCAGGGCAGGAAGGGGTTTTCCTGTGAGCAGCTATTTTTAGTCTCATTTCATGGGCATTGCACAACGGTGGAGTGTGTCATGAGCTGCCTGAAGACAACAGCAGAGTTCACTGGGGCAAGGTGACACTTCAGTGGCATGGGAGTGACCTCAGACAGGCCCTTTCACACAGGGAATCACTGCCCAAACAGCGATGCTCCTCTTCCAGCCCTCTCTGTGTCTGGGGGCTCCCAGACAGCACTCCCAAACTGGGGGGCAGACAGCAGCCCAGAGGCCCCTGCTCGCCAGACATTCCTCGTCCCCAGCCCACATTCGCAGACGTCTGAGGCTGTTTCTCAGGAGATGAGCCTGTGCCTGGGCTTTGCAGACGTCTCCTTGGAGAAGCTTTCCACTGGGACCCAGGGGAGGCTTCTTCCTAAATTCCCTCTTCCAGATATTTCATTCAACACTCCAACTTTTGGACAAGTCTGTGTAAAACCCACATCCCACCTGGGAGCCCCTGCAGCACCTGCGGCAGCTCTCAGCAACACATTGAAAACGACCTGGCAGAAAGCATCAGCAGCAGAACTGTTCCTGAGTTTGTCTGGCACCACATCAAACTCCTGCCCCAGCTGAGGGCCTTTCTGAGCTGTACCTTGGGAGCAGCAGAGCTTTGCTGCAGTGTTACAGAGCCACCCAGCAACTGCTTCACCTCCCCTCCACCACGGCTCTCCGGAGGCTGGGGATGGCTCAGCAGGGACACAGGAGAGCACAGGACAATGCCATGTCTGACCCCACTGCTGGACTGCCTCTGCCTGGCTGGAGAGACACCAGCCCCAAGACATCAGGCTGTGAGAGTGCAGTGCCTGCATCAGCTGGGCCACTCCTGCCAGTGGGTGAGTTTCTTTGACTCCTCTCTTGCTTCCCCAGGAAGCTGCAGTATCCTGCCTGTGCTCCAGCATCACCCTCAGGAAGGAGCAGAGTGAGCTGTGCCCAGTTCCAGTTTCTTCTTGTCACTGGCCTCGTGAGGGAACTCCCCAGGCAGTTTGCTCTGATCCAAGCACAAGGGCATGACTGAGATGGAGGAAGCTTGGAAGCCTGGAAGCCTGCGGCCATGGTACCAAGTGCTGAGATGGGCTGCTGGATGGGTGGTAGGCATCTGAGGGGACCTGGCACTGTCTGCATGTGGGATCAGGAGGTGACAGCACCGCAGATGCTGAGCTGAGCTTGCAGGCAGACTGAGGGAACAGCAGGGTGGCAGGGATGAGCTGCCCATGGGATGCACCACCCTGGCACCTTGGCATTGAGGCTCTCACCCATGACCTACATTGGCCCCACTCCCCATGGCCTCACTCTGCTGCTCTGCACATGCAGCTGGGCAGGTCTGCGTCCTGTGAAGCTATTGTGTAATAGAATGCCCTCAGCAAGGGCTCTGGGAGATGCCAGAGCTATCCATCTTACCCCTGCTCTTGGCAGAAGCACAGGACTCCAACAGTGACCCAGCACAGCTGAGCTCTTCCGCAGCCTTGCCAGTGAGTGAGAGCCTGAAGGAGCTGGCACCCTCGGCCGGGCCCCTGATTTTCTTCTCTTGTTGAAAACAGTTTGGCTTAGATCAGCTTAGTGTCAGAACTGCCCCCGGGGGTGCAGCCTGGAGCTGTGCTGAGCTCCTCGGGGCTGCCAGCAAAGGTGGAGCTGCCCAGGGCAGCAGACACTGCAGAGCAAGCTGCTCCTGGCGCCCCTCACCCCGTGGCACCTCGCACAGCTCCTGCGGCTGGGGTGGCTCCGGGCAGAGCGGAGCAGCAGGCAGGGAGAGGAGAAAGGTCTCTTTTGTTTGCAGCCCGCAGCCCAGGCTGTGCGGGAGCAAAGCGGCAGCAGGGCTGGTCCACACCTGTTTGCTCTGCTGCCGAGGGCCTGGTGGCTCCTTGGAAAGGGGACAGAGGGCAGCAAGGGGACAGGCAAACACAGGTGGCTGCTGCGGGCAAAGCTTGTGCTCGGGCAGCTGCTGCCCCAGAGACAGGGCTACGGGAGGTGGGCACTGCTCAGAAGCTCTCCACCCCTGCCATGTGCCTTTACCAAGACCACGGGATTCCAGGATGATCCCAGGATGATCCCAGGATCCCAGAATGTCAGGGGTTGGAAGGGACCCAAAGAGATCATCGAGTCCGAGCCCCCTGCCAGAGCAGGACCATCCAATCTAGCTCAGGGCACACAGGAACACATCCAGACAGGCCCTGAAAGGCTCCAGAGAAGGAGACTCCACAACCTCTCTGGGCAGCCTGTGCCAGGGCTCTGGGACCCTTCCAGGCAAGGAGTTCCCCTTTGTGCTGAGCTGGAACCTCCTGTGCTCCTCTGTGATGTTCATGCTCAAGCATCTGTGCCCACCCTGGCTCAAAATTAACTCCTGGTGTCCTGGGCTGAGCCACCCTCACTCAGTGCCCTATGGTACAGGCTGGAGTCCCCACCAGTGCCAGTGACACTGATCTGCAGGGGTGGTCTGCAGTGGGGCAGCCTTTGGGGTGAAGCAGCCTGAGACGTTTGCCCAGCACAACTCGGTGACAGCTGGATGCAGGAGCCAGGAAAGACTCTGAGCTCCTTCCCTGCTCCTGCCTCTCTCCAGAGCTCAGGACAAGCTTCTGCTGCCCCTCCACAGCACTGAGCTCCCTGCAGCGGGCACTGCCGGGCCCCCAGCCTGCTGCGGGCTGCTGGCTCTGCTCCAGCAGGCACTGCTTTAAAGCACACAACGAACCCTCCCTTCCACTTTGCCGCAGGGAAACCAAAACGGCCCTGGGATTTTCCTGGGGCCACAGCAGGAGGTGAGTTCTCAGGGCTGCCTCGCATGGCTCACCACAGCCACATGCAGGCTCTGGGCCTGCGTTACCAGCTCCAGGCACGATGCCTCCAGGGCAGCAGCCGAGAGAGGGGCAGGGGCAGCACTGTGCCATGCAGTGAGCAGTGGGAGGCTGCTGGAAGCCAGGGGCTCAGCGTCTCTGATGGAGCCCACTTGGGATTCACTCCCAAGGTCCCTGTCCACGCACAAGGGCTCACAGAGGCCAAAGCACAGCTGAGGGCAGCCCTGGCACAAGCAGGCTGTGTCCGAGCCCTCTGCCTGCTCCGCGGGGGATGAGCTGCTTGGCTTCTCTCTTGTCTCAGGTCCATGCCTCCAGCTCTACCAACAGCCCCGCCCCGGGGTTTTGTGCTGAGCCGCAGGTCCCCTGCTGTGCGTCCCCCACTATGGCTGTCACACTCTGCCTGGGGGCTTCAAAGCCCTGTGGGGCTTAGGTTGGGGGTGACAGTTGCACAGGGACCAATGCAGCTGCTCCTGTGAGTCCTGGAGGATGTCAGCTGGAGCAGATGTGGACTCACAGTGCTGCAAGGCCATGGGCTTGTCCCCCTCTGTGTCCTAGAGCCACCTCAGCTAGCTTCATGTCCCTGGCCACCCTCAGAGAATCCCTCCTGCTGCAGCCATGGGGGGCAAAGCCCAGCTGGAGCAGAGCACTGCTGGGGCTCCAGATGGGCAGGAGAAAGGCCTGAGCAAGCTCTGAGGGTAGAAGGGCAGTGCTGGTGCCTTGTGCCATGCCCGCTGGTGTTGGCAGAGGGAGAGGCAACTCAGGTGACCTGTGACTGTGCCACCTGCAGCCAGAGCTTGGGCACTGGCAAAACACCAGTGGAAAAAAACCTGCTGCAGAGGCTGATGGAGAGCAGCCCCCAGCAAGTTCCTCAGCCAGGCTCTGCCCCAGCCAGCCAAGGGTGGAGAACAGGGCTCAGGGGAGCCTGAGGTTCAGCAGGGTCAAGTGCAAGGTCCTGCACCTGGGCTGGGGTAGCTCTGATACCAGTCCAGGAAGGAGGTGATGAGATTGAGAGCAGCTCTGCAGAGAAGGACCTGGGGGTGCTGGTGGGTGAGAAGCTGGGCAGGAGCCATCAATGGGCACTGGCAGCACAGAAGGCCAAGCGTAGCCTGGGCTGCATCAAAAGCAGTGTGGGCAGAGCTGGAGAGAGGGGATCCTGCCCCTCTGCTCTGCTCTGGGCAGACCTCAGCTGCAGGGCTGGGGCCAGATATGGAGTCCTCAGCACAGGAAGGACCTGGACCTGATGGAGAGGGTCCAGAGTAGGCTACAAAGATGATCAGAGGCTGCAGAATCTTCCCTATGGGGCCAGGCTGGGAGAGTTGGAGCTGTTCAGCATGGAGAAGAGAAGGCTCCAGAGAGAGCTTAGAGCTGCATTTCAGTATCTGAATGCCAGGCAGGCTGGGAGTGACTGTTCAGAAGGGCCTGTGGGGACAGGATGAGGGTTTGGAACTAGAGCAGGGCAGAGTTAGGTTGGACATCAGGAGCAAGCTCTGCACAGTGAGTGTGGGGAGAGACTGGAACAGGTTGTCCAGAGAGTTGGGGCAGGCCTCATCCCTGGAGACTTTCAAGGCCAAACTTGATGTGTCCCTGAGCAACCTGATCCAGTTGGAGATGTCCTGCTGATTGCAGGGGGTTGGTCCTTCGAGGGTCCCTCCCAGCCTGATGCATTCTATGAAGGTCTCAGAACCAGTCAAGGAGATTTGTGTTCTGGGCACTGCTGTGGTTGTGTCTCTTTGGACAGCTGTCAGGAGGCAGTGGGCAGGTGTGTCTAGGTGCTCAACATGATGGGCCTCCTGTGCCATGGACCCCAACCCCCCAGGGGCTGCTGGGCATCAAGCCTGGCAGCAGGGTGGTCTGGTGTCACAACTCCAGTGGGGGTGGGCTCTGTGCCCAGCACTGGTCACAGGTGGGCTGGAAGCTTGTGAGAGGCTGTGGTGTACCGAGAGGGACCTGGCAGAGCTGCTCCTTGGGCCAGGCAGAGGTGCCCACAAGCTGCCCCACTGCAGAAGTGCCATTCACAGACCTGCACCCCATATCCAGATGTGGCCCTCTTCTGGTGTCCCACTCCAGTCTCCCTTCCAAACAGACAGCTCCTCCTCACCATCCTGACCAGACACTGCCCCTTCTGCACCCACAGGCTGCTGGCCACAGCAGGCAGGGCCTGATGCTGTGCTGCTGAGCACCCCAGGAATGTCCCTGCCTACATCTGCCATCAGACTCCACAGAGCTGGTACCTCTGCTGACCCCTTCCTACAGGGCACAGTGTCTGTGCCTGAGTCCAGCAGCAGGATGGGCTGTGGGTACTACCCAGGCACCAACCCCACTGAATCCCAGGGGTGAACTGGAGGACCCTGCCCTCCCTGGGGTCATACTGAGGGGTCTGGCAGGGGTGATTTGCCTGCTTGTTGGCACCAAGTCAACACTGCCTGAGTGTTGACTCACAGTCCTGTGCCCCCAGCCTGGGCAGTGCTGCTGTTCCCTTGTAGAGGGCCTGGTGCCCAGCCTGGCAGGCTGATGGGGACTGAGGCAGCGCAGTGACATTTGGCAGCTGTGGAGGGTGCCCCACCCCGGGTGGGGATGAAGGTCACTGTGCAGAAGGTTCAGCTGCTTGCTGACGGAAAAAAACAGGGAAATTCCCCGCTCTGTGCACATGCAAATGAGGGCTGGGGCTGGGCCCCTATGCCCAAGCCCCCTGCAGCCACTGCCCTTCACCAAGCTTCAGCAGCACTGGGGACTTTTGATGCTGCCCCCCCAGGCCACCATCACAGCATATCAGCCCACCTGAAACCTGCCCTCTATCCTGAAGGTGTCCTGGTGACAGGGCACCGCTGTGTCCCCAGTGCAGCTCTCACTGCCTACAGCCTGGGTGGGCTGTGCCCACGCCCTGCCAGACAGACACCTCCTGAGGGACCCAGGGCCCACTAGCTGGAGCCAGAGGAGCCTTTGCTGGAGCCAGGTTGAAGCGAGGCCACACCAGGACCCCAAGGACCAGGGGTGTCCCACAGAACTGATCACATCCTTGTTGTAGCAAAGGAAGTGGGGGAGAAAATCGTGCCAGGGTCTCTAGAGGTAGGAACTCCTGGGAGGAGACAGGAACCTACCTGTGCTCTGCCATAGGGTATTGGTACCTGTGCCCACTAGAGAGCACTGGGAGCTCTGCTTCTGGGACTGTGCTGGTGCTGTGTGTCCCAGCCTGGCCTAACATCTGGGTGGGCAGGAGCCCTGTGAGGTGCCAGAGGTGCACATGATCGGTGCTGATCTCTGAAGGGATCTGCGGAGCAGGCTCAGGAGACAATGGACCACAGGAAGGGAATGTCCTCAGCCTTGGACTTGTGAGTCCTCTTTTCCAGGGCTGCAGAACTGCCTGGGATGCTTGGAGGCTGATGGACAATGCAAAGAGGGAAAAAGCCTCCCTCCACAGCTTGCTGCCCTGTAGACTCCCTGCTTTGGGGATGCTCACACTGGGACCACGAGGGCACAGCCATGGAGGTGGGGAGCTGGCAGTGCTCCCACCACTGGCTTGGACCAGCCCCAAACACAGAGGTGTGAGCCAGATTCCTGAGCTGCTGGCACTGCCCATTCCAGGCCCTGCCACCCAAGGGTCAGAGGTGCCAGCCATGGCTGCTGGCAGCTGGCCAGTGAGGGGGAGAGATTGTCCCGAGCAGTGGAGAAGCCCCCAGGCTGCCTCTGCAGCTCCCCTGACCTCCCTGTGGCTCAGCCCCACACAGTGAGTCCTCAGCACTGACCCACACAGACACCAGGCAGCAGTCCACGAGGGGCTGCAGCTCCTTTGTGCCTCAATGAGGCAGTGGCCAAGAGCTTGTGAGATGCTGTCCCCTAGATCCAGGTCAGCAGCTCCAGCTCCAGAGCGCAGAGTGGCCCTGAGTCACCAGGTGACACAGCCATGCCCCACTGCTATCTCCCAGGTGTGGCACAAGACAGCTGACGTGAGGCAAGCTGGCTCCTGGGCACCGAGGTGAAGGAGCAATAATTGCAGCCTGGTGCTGCTGGCACTCGTGACTGTAGGTGGGGACCTTTCTGCTGCCCAGAGCTTTGGGCAACTGAGGAGCTGGTGCTTGGCCAGCAGATTCCACAACTCTACCAGGACCTGCGCCATCATCTCCTGGAAGAAGCTGCTGTGTTCCAAGGAAGCCTTTTGGAGCTGCCTGGGGCTCATGCCTGAGGCAGAGTCTTCACCTCCCTGTCCCTGACAGCATGTCCATGGGCTGCTGCCTGTCGTGTCCTGATTATCACATTGAGCACTTCCCCACCTGCTTCCCTGAGTCAGATGCACCACCTGGGACAGATCAAGCCCTGGGCCTTGTGTCCCTGTGAGCAACAGAAAGCTGGCGTGGAGGCCACAGTGCCAGGCCTTGGGATCCTGCAGCCCCTAGCCTGGGGGTACCTAAATCACAGAGACACAGAATGGGTTTGGTTGGAAAAGCCCTCCAAGATCACCAGCTCCAACCATCAGCCTAACATGACTACGGCCATTAAGCCACATCCCAAGTGCCATGGCCACAGGTTTCTTGCACACCTCCAGGGATGGTGACTTCACCACCTCCCTGGGCAGCCTGTGCCAGTGCCCGACCACATAAAGGATGTTTTCCTACTATCCAATCTAAGCCTGCCCTGGCACAATATCAGGGCATTGCTTCTTGTCCTATCACTTGATACCAGGGTGAAGAGACTGACCCCCTGCTCCCACCAGCCTCCTCCCAGGTCCTTGTAGAGTGTAATGAATGCTGCAGTGGGATGGTGCAAGCACATCCAGGACACACTCTGACTCCTGTCGTTGCTGGACAGCACTCACAGAGCAGGTGGCCCCCGCCAGTGCTGTGGGTGCAGGGGGGCAGGCTCAGGCTGAAGAGCAGCATGCCACAGGCGTGCCCTGCATGGGCGTCTCGAGCACTGGTGCTGGGCAGGGGCAGGGCCGCTGGGCTAAAAGCAAAGGTGCTGCTCCCTTGTCCTAAAGCACAAGGACCTCTCTCTCCATCTCCAGAAGGCAAGAGAGGAGCTGCACCCCATGGCCCATGGCAGGAGGGTGTTGGTGTTTTGTGGCCCCAGCACAGGGCAGGTGAAAAGCTGCACTGCACCATGGAGAAGCAGAGGTCCAAGACTGGTCACAGTTGCACCTGGGGGTTCTTTGTACCTCAGGCAGATGAGGCCTGGTCCTACAAGGGTGTCTTAAGTTTGTTGTCCTAACCATGGCCACAGAGGCTTGCTCAGTGGCAGGACCAGGCCCTGCTGAGCCTGGCAGGTCTCTCACACCTTGATGGGACACATAAAGTCAAATTTGTTCTCTGGTCTCACTGTATGGAAGCAATCCTGGGGCTGCCAGCAGGGACCACAGGCAGAGGGGCTGAGAGAGAAGGGTGGAACTGGTTCTGCTCCCTGAGCATGAGATGTGGCACAGCACTGGAGGATCTGCCAGCACCTGCAGGGAGCTGAGTGACCCCCCAGAGAATGCAGCAGGAAGCAGAGCCCTGTGCTGAGCAGAGCTGGGGCAGGGCACAGCCAGGAATGCTCCTGCCCTGTGTGCCTGGGCTCCTGCCAGCTGTGGCTGTGGGTGCAGAGCTGAAGCTGTCTCCCCATTGCCAGCTGCAGGCTGGCAGATAAGGCACCATGGGCAGGTGTTGGAGCTTGTGCTGTGCCAGGCCCTGGGTCTGGCACGAAGTGCAGGCTGCCAGGCTGGAGGTAATGCTGCCAGACACTGCAAAGACACTCCTGCCACTGAAGAGTGGTGGCAGCTGGTCAGACACTTGTGGCAAAAGCCACACATAAGGATGTCCCTTCCTGGGGCTCATCAAGCTCTGGCTGGCCAAGTGGTGATGGAGTTGGAGGTGGTGAGCATGAAGCAAGGTCAGCAAAAGCACAGGGCAGGCTCTAACCAAAAGGTGCATGGCATGGGGAGGAGCATGCATGGCAACATCCCAGTGTGAGGGGACTCCCCTGAAGTGGTCTGCACCAGCAGTCACAGGCTGAGTACTGAGAAGTGCTCATCCAGGCCGAGCCCAGGAGGCCTGCATTCACCCTACAGGAGGATGATGCCAGCAGGCACCCTCTGCCTGCCTCCTGCTCAACACTTGGACAGGCAGCAGCCAAAAAGACACCCAGATGAGACAAAAAGCAGCAGCTCTGCCTTAGTCCCATGGAGGGTGAAGTGGGCAAGGTCTGAAGGCAACAGAACCTGCAGTGCTCCAAAACTTGCCCCAAAACTACTTCAGCACTGCCAGTAAGAAGATCAAAGAATCATAGAGTCATAGAATCATCCAGGTTGGAAGAGAGCTCCAGGCTCCTCCAGCCCGACCTGTCCAATCACCCAGACCATGGCACTGAGTGCCCCAGCCAGGCTTGGCTTCAACACCTCCAGGCACAGCAACTCCACCACCTCCCTGGGCAGCCCATTCCAATGCCAATCACTCTCTCTGCCAACAACTTCCTCCTAACATCCAGCCTAGACCTGCCCTGGTACAGCTTCAGGCTGTGTCCCCTTCTTCTGTCCCTGGCTGCCTGGCAGCAGAGCCCAACCCCACCTGGCTACAGCCTCCCTGCAGGGAGCTGCAGACAGCAATGAGCTCTGCCCTGAGCCTCCTCTTCTGCAGGCTGCACACCCCCAGCTCCCTCAGCCTCTCCTCACAGGGCTGTGCTCCAGGCCCCTCCCCAGCCTTGCTGCCCTTCTCCAAACACCTTCCAGCACCTCAACATCTCTCTGCAATGGAGGAGCCCACAACTGGACACAGCACCCAGGGGTGTCCTGAGCAGTGCTGAGCACAGGGGCAGAAGAACCTCCCTTGTCCTGCTGCCCACACTGCTCCTGAGCCAGCCCAGGCTGCCATTGGCTTTGCTGCCCACCTGGGCACTGCTGCCTCCTCTTCAGCTGCTCTCTCCCAGCACCCCCAGGTCCCTCTCTGCCTGGCTGCTCTCAGCCACTCTGTCCCCAGCCTGAGGCACTGTGAGCCCCCCTGTGCTCGGTGTCTCTGGGTGAAGGCCTGGACATTACTCCTTGTGCAGACACACCGGGGTGGGGGCAGCTGTCAGGAAGCCCAGCAAGAAGTGGGAGAGCCTGAGTCAGTTTTGTGTGAAATAGAAATGTCCTGGCACCAAGGACTGGCACCCAGTTTTGCTGCATGGTTGGAAGCAAGTCCTTGCTTCTCCTGCCTTTCTGCTTTGGGCACCACCAGCCCAGTGGGATGGGTGTTGCTGCCCTGGTCAGGAGGGCAGTAGGTCAGTGGAGATAATTCCTGCTTTGAGGTAGAGTTTCAGTCCCAGATGGCACCTGGCACTTGGGCACAAGTGTGCTATTTCTGCTCTCTAAAATATTTCTTGGTCTCTGATGTCTGTCTGCGTCCATCTCATTTCCTCTGCCTTTCTCAGAGGTCCCAAGCCTGTCTTTGGGCATCTCTTTCTACAAGCTTTGTCTGGCTTCCTTTTCTCCTCTCACTTCTCTTCCTGTCCTTGATTCAAGGATGATGAAGTTTTCTGATGTCAGCCTGGACCCTTCTGCCTCCACTGATCTCTCCCTGCTCCTTGGCTGAGAGGTGACAAGGACCATCAGCTGCCTGGTGCCAGCCACTCTCTGCTTCTGCAGTTTCCTTTGCTCTACTTTGGAGAGATGCTATGCCTGGAACATCTGGGTGGGACCATGCTGAGCAATCACTGCATGGGGACCAGGTCACAGATGTCATGTGCCCAGCCAGCCCAAGGCACAGCACCCAGAGAGTCCACATGGCAGCAGCCCGGGGGCAGACAAACTCTGGGGGATCTGTGAGTGGTGAAAGCAGCGCACAGAGGCCCAGGGGGAACCTCCTCGCCCTGGAGGAGCAAGAGCCCTGCAAGATGCATCTCTGTAGCTCCAAACTCGAATCTCCTTCCCCCTTTCCCCAGTCCCAAACGCTTTTCTGACCTTGAGTGGCAGAGTCCTGCCAACTGCTGTGCCAGGAGGAGCTGAGGCCTGTGCAGTGGCTGGGTGGGTGTGGGTGGTATCAGGCGTGGGCGGTGTCTGCACACTCTGAGTCAGGCGGCAGGAATGCAGCCAGGACGGGCGGAGAGGTCTGCTCAGAGCTCCTTCTCGACCCACAGTTGTACCCTGCGGAGCACATCGCCCCATCTCAGCTAGGGCACTGGTACCCCTGTCCCTGCCCACCACGGCTCCCTGCACTGCGGCTGGCACTCTCCTGGCTAAGCCTGCCCAGCCCCAGCTCTCCTGGCTTTCAGCAGGGCTGGGCTGCTGAGCAGCATGGAGCCTCTCTAAAGCATCCTTCTCCTCTGGCAGGCTAAGGAGACCCTCGAGGGTGCAGAAGTCATCTGCTTGCTAGGGAGGAAGCCCAGCAAAGAGCTGTGCTGCTTGCCAGAGACCCTCTCTCCATGGACCTCCTTGCATCTGGGCAGGTTTGAGCTGTGCCTGGCACCAGTCATTGTTTCTACAGCACAGTGCCCAGCTGGCAGCCACTCCAGTGGCTCTTTGCAACTCTCTGCAACTTCTCAAGGACCCTGCCTTTGAGAGATCTAACCTTGCCCTCCCAGAGTGTGCCCCTAGCAGCTGCTAGGAGCAGCAGCATCAGCCTGGCCAGGGCATCTCCATCTTCTCAACCCCCAGGCAACTGGAGCATCTCAGATCCAGGAATGCAGCTAGCCAGGTCAGCAGGAGGTGTTGCAGAGGTTGAATACATACAGGAGCCACTCACATCTCAGCCCCCCACAACCTGGGTGTAGAACAGCCCTGGGAACGCCCTCCAGGGCCATGGCAGCAGGGTACAGGCTGGGGATTGTGCTTCCATTTCAGCAGGACACAGCCCCTGGGCCAGGGTTAATGTCCAAACACTCCCTAGGGAAGGAGAGTTGTGTTTCAAATCAAACCAGCTCGTGTTTTCCCTCACCTCTGTACTCAGCCATAGGAAGGGTTGGAGCAGGCTGCCAGTGCAGAGCACCGAGGGTGAGAGCTGTAGGAGAGGGCTCTGCACTGCATCCCCTGGGCTGCTCTCCACTGGCGGCAGCGGAGCTGTCTGAGCGTCTAGGAATCAGGCACTTCAGGGGTTGTGTCTTCAGCCTCTGATCGATGCTCAGGGCACCCTCCAAGAGCCTCAGGCAGGATTGCTGCCCTCTGTCTGAGCTTCCTCATTCTAAGTGTCTTTATGGGTGTCATCATGGTGCTGGGGGAGGGGGCAGATGTAAGTGCTCTGTCACTATCCTCCAGCTGTCCAAGCATCTGCTGCTGAGGAGTCACCCACACAGCACAGACATCTGGGCTGATGCAAACATCAGATTAATTGATTGAACGGTTTGGGTTGGAAGGGACCTCAAAGCTGACCCAGCTCCAATCCCCTGCTGCAGGCAGGGACACCTCCCTCCAGCACAGGCTGCTCAAAGCCTCATCCAACCTGGTCTTGAACACCTTCAGGCAGGGGGCAGCCACCGCCTCCCTGGGCAACCTGTGCCAGTGTCTGCCCACCCTTACTCTCAAGAAATCCTTCCTCATCTCCACTCTCACTCTCCCCTCTCCCAGCTCACAGCCATTGTCCCTCGTCCTGCCACTCCCAGCCCCTGTCACAAGTCCCTCCCCAGCTCTTCTGGAGTCTCTTCAGGTACCGGAAGGCTGCTCTGAGGTTTCCCTGGATCCTTCTCTTCTCCAGGCTGAACGCCACAACTCTCCCAGCCTGGCCCCACAGGGGAGGTTCTGCAGCCTCTGATCATCTTTGTGGCCTCTGCTGGATCCTCTCCAGCAGCTCCAGGTCCTTGTGCTGTGTTCCCCAGAGCTGGAGGCAGTGCTGCAGGTGAGGTCTGAGCAGAGCAGAGGGGCAGAATCCCCTCCCTGTGCTGCTGCTCTCCCTGCTCTGATTGCAGCCTGCACACAGCTGGCCCTGGGCTGCCAGCAACCAGTGCTGGCTCCTGGGCACTTTGTCCCCAACTGACACCCCCCAAGGCTTTCTCCTGCAGGCTGCTCTCCACCTACTCTTTACCCAGCCTGGATTTGTGCTTGGGATTGCTATGAGCCAAGTGAAGGATCTTGCCCTTGGCCTTGTTGAACCTCATGAGGTTGGCTTGGGCCACCCTCAAGCCTGCCAGAGTCCCTCTGCATGGATCCCTCCCCTTCAGTGCAGCCTCAGCATCTGCCTGATGTTGATTGTGCCTCTGCTTATCAGTTCAGGCCACTCTCATATTTCCTCCTTTTGGGTCTCTTTTGGTGCTTTCACATCCAGCCACTCCCACAGACCCTTTCCCCATCGCAGTCCTGTTCTGTTACCCAGCTCCACAAGCAGGAAAGCCAATCCAGCCCAGGATGTTGTAACAATGTCTTGGACAGGAAAACCTGCAGCATGAACCCTGCAGCAACAGCTCTGTGCAAAAAAAGCATCGTGGAAAATAAGAGACTAAGAAAAGGAGAAAATGAAGAAGTGCAAAGCAGCAGCTGAGCCCTTGGGTGCTGTGCTCGGTGGGATGCTGGAGGCACAGAGATGTCCATGGAGGATCCACAGCCACCTCCAAACCAGACAAGCAGCAGAGTGTAAACCTGGGCAGGAGAAATGTAAACCCAGGTCAGGTGAGCCAGGGTTTGGATTTGAAGGACAACTTGCTAAAGGCACAACAGCTCTGGAACGTTTCTTAAGTACACAAAAGGTAGCTGCCTGCCAGAGACTGGAGGCAGAGAACAATGGAGTGCAACCGGAGCAGTCGGGGAGAGACACTGCAAAGAGAAGGGAGATGAAGCCCTCACGTTGTGGCTCCTGGGAGAGGCACGGCAGAGGCTTCCCAGGCTGGACTCTTTCCTCACAGTGAAGAAGTCAGATGAGGTCCTGCAGATCATGATGCCAACAGGACCAAATTTTGGGACAGGATTGGAGAAAAAAGGTGCCAGGACCTTCCCCCAGAGAAGTGTCTTCACCCAGAGACTGAGGGAGCTCACTGCTAGCTAGCAGGGGATCCACATTAGGGGGTCAGCAGAGTCAGAGGGATTTTGGCAGTGAAATTTTCTCTGAAGACTGAGATCATCAGCTGAGTCTCGTGGGAATCCTTTCTGGAGCTGGTGCAGCTGATCACGGAATCACAGAAGTTGGAAGATGCCTCCAAGCTCGTCCAGCCCAAGCCTCCACCCAGAGCTGCAGGCTCAGCACCAAACCATGTCTCTAAGCACAGCTCCACAGCTGCTGGAACACCCCCAGGGATGGGGACTGCAGCACTGCCCTGGGCAGCCTGTGCCAAGCTTTGAGAACCCTTCCATGGCAGAAATATTTCCTAAGCTCCAGCCTGAGCCTTCCCTGGGGCACATTGGGACCTTTCCCTCTGCTCCTGCCCCTTGTCCCCAAGCAGCAGAGGCTGCCCCCTGCTCACCACAACCTCCCTGCAGGGAGCTTCAGAGAGCAATGAGCTCTGCCCTCAGCCTCCTCTTCTCCACCTGCACATCCCCAGCTCCTTCAGGCCCTCCTCACTCCCAGCTGCTCCAGGCCCTTCTCCAGCCTCACTGCCCTGCTCTGGACAGGCTGCAGCCCCTCAGTGTCCTTCCTGCAGTAAGGGGCCCAAAGCTGAGCACAGCACTCGAGATGTGGCCTGCCCAGTGCTGAGCACAGGGGGGTGGGCACCTCCTGTCCCTGGTGCGCACAGTGGCTAATCCAAGCCAGGATGACATTGTGTCTCTTGGCCACCTGGGCACTGCTGGCTCTTGTTCAGTCAACTGTCAACCAACTCCTCTCCAGGTTGCAGCTTTCGAACCACACAGCCCCAGCTCTGTAGCACCCTATGGGAGTGTTGTGACCTAGGTGCAGGACCTGGCACTTGGCCTTGCCAAATTTTATACAATCAGCCTTGGACCATGACTCTCACATGTCCAGATCCTGTTAATGGCACTGAAGGCTGCAGAAAATCCTTCTGGTGACAAGTGACAGCCCAACAAGTCAATCCATGCCTGGTAGTGCCTCTCAGGAAAGCCCCAGTGCCAGTGTGATGGGGTAGGAATGGACCTTTCTATTTTCAGCTGCTGTGGAACCAGACCTGGTGCCAGACAGGGAGACTGAGCAAGAGGAAGGCACACAAGTGGTGCCTCATCCCTGTTCCCCTGAGCCTGTGCAGGGCCTCTGCCTGCCCAGCTGCAGCTCTGCTGAGCGCATGGAGCTGCTCAGAGCCGCAGAGTGTTGGGGGAGAGGAAGTATCCCCGGAGGTCATCCAGCCCAGCCTCCCTGCTCAGGCAGCTCACCTAGATCAGGTTGCACAGAACGTGCCCAGCAGGGCTTGGAAAATCTCCAGAGACTTCACAGCCTCTTTGGGCAGCCTGTGCCAGGGCTCCAGCACCCTCACTGGGAAAAGTTTCTCCTTAAGCTCAAGTGAAACCTCCTGGTTCTAGTCTGTACCTACTGCCCCTGGTCCTGCCACCAGCCCAGCCCAGCCTCATGCCCTCCACCCTTCAGACATCCCCGAGGTCCCCTCTCAGGCTAGAGCCCAGGCCTCAGCCTCCCCTCCTAAGGCAGATGGTGCAGCTGCTCTTGAGGAATCAGAGGCACTGGGCAAAGCCAGGAACGATTTTTCCACCTGCACTGCTCTCTTTTCTATGATTCTGGGGCTTGCTCCAAGATCAGAGTGGCACAGGGAAGGCAGGGAAGTGATGACTAAAACCTGGCCCAGGCCCAGCAGATGGTGATCCCCAGGAAGGAAGCAGAGACACCCTTCCCTACCGTGGTGGGAGCAGCTCCCACGTCAGGGGTGCTGGTGCCCAGGCTTGCCTCTGGCAGAGCATGTGCCCGCAGGACAAGCCAAGGGAAGGCACTGCCCTCTTCTCAGGAGTGTGTGGGCAACCTGCCCTGTGCACTACCAGCCACTCATGGGGCCTGTGTCCACCCCCGTGGGCAGGAACTGAGGCCACACACGGAGCGGGGGTGGGAGCCTTCCACTGTCCCATGGTCTGGGCATCTCTGTGAGCTAGGCTTGGGGTGCAGCTGGCGCCAGCCCTCGGCCTAGGCTGTGATGCAGCAGCCAGCAAGAAACCAGTGATGAAAGCCAAGCAGCCAATCAGAGACCAGCTCTCACTCACGAACCCTCAGGAGAGACACAAACGGCCAATCGCAGCCTGTCTGCTGGTGCCACACCTGTGAGAGTGGCAGCTGTGTCCTGATTGGCCCGGGGAGCCAGCTTGTCCTGCCCTGGAGCCAATCAGAAGCAGCCGTCTGGGTCTCTTGGGGTCCAGAATTCCTCTGGCTGTAAGTGAAGGAGCTCAGTAGGGCTGCGGCACACCCGGGCCCTGCCTGGATGTCCTCCCCCACCCTGAGCCAGGCTCCAGAGGCCACTGGAGCCTTAGGCACAGGGAGGTACAGAGACAGGTCCCCACAGGTGACCTCCAGACAGCTGCAAGGCTCATGAAGCCTCTGGATGAGAGCAAGGCTGAAGCTGGAGGCTCATCTGGAGGTCACCTTGCCCAGCAGGCCGGCTGAGAGCAGACTCAGCTGGAGGAGGCTGCCTGGGACCATGCCCAGGTGGTATCACAACTCCTCTGGGTAACTCCTTCCAAGGTTTTCTGCAGCATGGGCATGAAGGGCTTTGTGCCATGCAGTGCCATGAGCTGCCCTGCAGTAGATAAGCCTCTGGCTGCTCCAGGGATGGGTGGTGGACCCCTGTGCATCTTCATGTCAAGCTGCCCCGTGTAGGTATGAGACAGTCCAGCACTTGCTGCCTTCTCCCAGAGGCTGTGGGCTGCCAGGACCCCTTCCTAGGTGAGCACTGCTCCAGCACCCACCAGCAGAGCTTGGAGAGCAGCAGGACAGGGCAGAGGCTCCCCTGAGCCCCAGGCGAGGCTGTGGGTGAAGAGCACTGCCCTGCAGCAAGGAGCTGCTGGTGGTGCAGGCTTGGCTGCTGACTCACTGGCTGGGACAGGGCAGGTCCCTGTCCTGCTCCCCCAGCTGTGAAACTGCAGAAATGCCTCCTGCTCTGGTTCCTGCAGAGCCTGCAGGGGTGGTGAGCAGGGAGAAGAGGCCTCTGAGGAGGATCCGAGCCAGGGAATGGTGTCATGGCGGGGCTGAAGTGGAGGTGGTCTGGGTCTGTACTCTCTGTAAGCAGGTTGCTCCTTGGTTGCCATGGAAACTGATCATAGTTTGATGTCCCTCCATCCCATCCCTCACTGCTGTGGACATGATAACCCAACAAAAACTTTCTGTCTGTCCCTGGAGGCTGCTGGAGGGACCAAGAAGCTACCAGCAGGGGAGGTTCCTGCCCCACACTCACAGGGTGATGAGACGTGATCAGGAAGAGCAGGTGCCAAGTGAGGGGCACCGTGACATGAAGCCTGTAAGAAGAGGCTCAGGTCTTTGTGCCAGGGCTGTCATGGCCTTCAGCACCAGGAGCTGAGCTCAGCCCACCCCAGCCCATGTCCATATGCCCGCTGGTGCACATCCCATTGGCACCATGCTGCAGGGCAGTGGCAGCCCATGGGCACATGGCAATGGATGGTCACATTGTCACCTGCTCCTGCCTGCAACCCAAGAGAGGACATAAACAAGAAAGTCACATGAGGGGGAACACAGGAGCAGCAAAGGACTCTCCGGACTGGTGCCCGACTCCCAGCCACAGTGGCCCCTTCCCTCCCCCCAGGCCTCTGGCCCCAGGGACAAGAGCAAGAGTTTGGTCTCCTGCAGGAGCCAGAGAAGCCACAGGTCAGCCCAGGCTGAAGGAGAGCTGCAGCAGGCTGGCACCAGGAGAGGACAGGGTGGTGGGCTGGGCTGGATGGGCATTGGGGACCCATCCCTGAGAAGCAATTGTGAAGAACCCTCTGTGCCCATGGGCACAAACACCCTGTGGGCAGATATTCCTGGCATGGGGTGGGTGAAAACATTTCTCTGTCATGTGTGAGCCCTGCCCTCTCTGGGGTTCCTGATGCAGAGCTGGGGTGGAAGAGAAACCAGAGTGAACTCTCAGGCACTAGCAGAGAGCAGTGAGTGCCCAACAGGAGCCCAAAGGGCAGCGAGGGTGGCTGAGTGCCCCCTAAGCAGACAGAGCAGGAGCCAGGAGTGATGCTGAGCCATGGCACAGCTGTCCCCGTGGCCCTACAGTGCTGGAGGGGCCAAGTCTTCAGCAACAGCAAGCACTGCCCAGCATCCTGCCTTGCCCCCCACTGCTCCTGCCAGGCTGAGAACACCAGTTTCTGCCTCCTGCCTGTAAGGTGAGCTCCTGCTAGCCAGGACCTACTTTGGTTACCAAGCAATAAATATCCTCCAGACAATGGAATGCCACAGGTCCCTTCCCAACCGTTGGCACTGGGAACTGGCATGAATCATGTGGTGGAGCCCAGCCAGCACAGAGTCCAGAGGGAGACCAGCTCAGAGGTGATTTGCTCTGGAGGGTTCAGCACTGCCCAAAGCCAAACTGTGTTACCTGGGAACTGCCTTTTCAGGTTAGCTGCGGAAAAGAGTTTGTGCAGCTTGAGCAAAGGTCCTGGGGCCCCGGGGCAGCAGACTGAGCAGATGGTGGTGCTGCTCTGGGGTGCAGCAGGGAGCAGCACAGGCTTGGTGGAAGCACCTGAGATCTCCACTGCTGCTTCTAGGGCCTCTTCTCTGCAGCAGGTGTTCAGCTGACCCTTGCTCTGAGGTGGTCATCCTTGGCAGTGCTCCAACAGCAAGGCCGGGTTCAGCTACAGAGGAAAGCAGGGAGATGAGAACCACCTGAGAGCCTTCCCAGCTGGCTGCAGGGGGAGACTTCTGGTGTCTTTGCTGCTCGCCAGTGTCTCTTGTCTCAGGCTCTGCAGGAAGCCAAAACGCAACAAAACATCTTTCTGGATGTCGTCCTTGGCTCTCCCCTAGGGAAGTGCTCCAAAACAGCACATTTCACTCTCAAGCCTTCCACAGAAAGGGACTTACCCTCACTCTCTGTGCCCTGCCCATGCAGCACACCTACCTGGGAGCTGCCAGAAGGTGCTCCAGCAGTTGGGACACACATCAGCAAATGATGTAGGGCAAGAAGGGGAATTTCTGCCTCTCTCCCTGCGGTGACATCATGTGGGTACAAACTCTGCACCCTGCCTCCACCTTCCCATCTGTTGGGGCCATTTTTTGGTGCACCTGGCAGTTTTCAGCTG
Organism: Tricholaema leucomelas; assembly: GCA_013400475.1. Taxonomy (NCBI): domain Eukaryota; kingdom Metazoa; phylum Chordata; class Aves; order Piciformes; family Lybiidae; genus Tricholaema lacrymosa; species Tricholaema leucomelas. The sequence continues at coordinate 78,260 of WAAF01003293.1, read as the reverse complement.
CCCTGGGAGCATGCTGCCAGTCTGGGCATAGTGCAGCACTTCCCATCTGGGCAGCAGTGCTGGAGCAGAGAGCTGGTTGGAGGCTGCCGTGAGCCAGCCAGGCCAGGGTGGAGACGTGGCCCCTTCTCTGAGCCTGGCAGACAGGTTCAGGACTGAGGAGGGTGAGCTGCCCGCGCTGGCAGGCACCAGCTGCCCGCGTCCTGGTAAACACATTGCGTAAGACTGGGCTGGGCAGAGCCCAGGCCTCACCCCCCAGCCTGTGGCTGAGCCATTCCATGTCCCTGCCACCCCCAGCCACCCCCACAGCTCGTCCTCTCCTCTGGCCAGGGTCACTCCCTCCTCTGGCCTCAGTGCAGCACAGCTCAGGATCCTGCCTCCTCCACAACGCCGCCTGAAGAAGAGCCACAAGCTCTACCCTGCCTCACTTTCCCATCCATTAGAAAAGGTCTCCTGCGTAGGAGGCAGCTGACTCAGTTTACCAGCAGCCTGCAAGCGGGCAGAGAGGTCAGACCCACCCTCTGCAGGGTGGAGCATGCCAGGCGCCTCACCCAGGACAACTTTGCATCAGGAGATCTTTGCTGGGGCTGGTTCTTCCCCGCGGTGAAGGGCTGGCAGTGCTCTCCTCCCAGGTACTCCCAGAATGTGCCCCCAGGGCCAGCCAAAGCTGCTAGGAGACTTCCATGCCTCTAACCAAGGAGATCCCAAGGCCATCTCTTTGCTTTCCACTGCCTCAGTCTGCTGTGCTAAGATCATGTGAAGCAGGACTTTAGCTCCTCTCCTCTTGCTCTGAAGTCATGCAGCTCCCTGGCATGGAAACAACCACCATGGTAGTGTGCCAGAATGGTGCTGACACTTCCCTGCTGCAGCATGACACTAGGACCTGTGGCGCAGGGCTGGGCTGGGCTGCCTGCAAGTACCTGGGGAGGTCTCCAAAGCTGTCCCAGGCTAGGCCACTCCAAGCCCCCAGCCATGGCTCTTCTGCCCAGCAGCCCTGGACAGGAGGAGAAGCAGGGGCTGGTGGGGGTCCAGGCTGCTCCCTCAGAGCAGGTGGCTGGGAAGCAGGTGCCAGGGCTCATTCCTGCCTTTTGTGCAATTCCTGGGCCAGTGGCCAGGGTGGTGCAGTCTGCCAGCACCAGGCTGGTTGGGAAGGTGAGAGCAGCCTTTGAAGGCAGCAGCAGGACTCAGCTCCTGACTCACTCCAGCACCTGTAGAGGCCTGGGAAGCTTCTGCCCCAGGGGAGTGGGGCTGGGGAGAGCCAATGGCTCACTGTTGTGCACTCAGAGCTGGTCCAGGCAGAGCCCACAAGCCTGGATAGGTGGCAGCCATGGGCAGGCTCAGTGCCAGGGCTGCCAGACTGGGGTGTCTTAGGCTTTGCTGCTTTGCCTTCCCTGGGGATCTCCCCAGCCCTTGCCCAGCACAGTGCAGGCTGTGATGTGTAGCCATGCTCTGTCCACACCACTCTGCATCACTTTGACACTGCCAGCAGCTACTTCTGCCTGTGGCTGTCAGTAGTCTTGCTGAGCCTTGCTGCCTGGCACTGCATGAGACACCCAGCAGCTTGGAAACCTGCTCCAGCCTGGCTGCTCAGCGTGGGGAGATGCCTCAGAGGAGACTTCCCTCCACAGCCACAAGATCTAAATCTGGTCTCAACACCAGTCTGGGGTTTCCTTAAGCTCTTCTCACTCAGGAGCTGGCACTGCTGAAGCAGCAACAACATCTGGAGAGGTGGAAATGTGGCAAAGGTGCCAAACCTGGCTCTGTGCCAGCTGCTCTGAACTCTCTGCCTGGCTTTCCCTGCTCACCTCCATGCTATGCCCCTGAATGTGTAACAGCTCTGGCTCTCAGAGCTCCATCCCCAGCCCATGACAGCTTAGTTTGCCCTCGGGGACCAGTGCCAGACCTGTCACCTGGGCACTTGCCATTAGTCACCTGCAAAGTAACACCAGCTGGAGGGTGCCTGTGGCAGAGAACTGTGCTAGCCTGGCACAGCTTGGAGCTGGCAGGGTCTCTTGGGCTACAGAGGCAGTGCAATCAGGGAGAATCTGTGCTAGCATTCCCTGTCCCAGGGCAGCCTAGACTCCGTCCCACCCTTCTGCCTATCAAAGGGCCTGGAGCATGCACCAGGTACTGTTTGTGCCCATAGCTCCCCCTCGGGGTCCTCCAGAGACACCTGCACTGTCCCATGTCATGCTTCAAGGCTGGCATCCACACGTGTGCCAACACGGCCACACAGCACCTACAGCTGCACGAGCAGGGACAGACTCCTATCTGCTCTGACACAGCCTCAGCTGCATCTCAGCTCCCAGCAGGAAAGATCCTTCTTCAGGGATGCTTTGTGGGATATGTGTGCTTGGAACCCTGTGGTGGATCACTCAGCGCAAACTGCCAGGTATAGCCTGGCACTCTTCACAACGAGTGCCACTTTGGGGTGGAAGGGCACCTGCCAGACCACCATGGCCCGAGCATAGAGTGGATACTTGCTTGGAACCAGACTGCAAGGTGTGAGTGGAGGATGCTTGGGGAGTGTGGTGCACCTCTGAGCACCCTGGAGATGCGCAGGGATCCAGCCTGACCAGGTGAGGCAAACAGCTGCTGCAGTGCCCCTCCCTGCAGTGCACCCTCTAGCCCCTCTGCCTTCCCTTGCCTGGGGCAGCTGCAGCAGCTGCAGCCTCACCTCGGGGGGCTGCCAGAGGGAAGTGCAAATGAAGAGCAGGAGAGGCTGAGGCAGCATAAGCATGGCAGAGCTGAGGCAAGGCAGTGGTCCTCCAGGCAAGGAGTAAAGCAGCTCTCAGGCAGCAAGAACACTGCTGCTGCACAGGTGTCACACCATGCAGAGTGGGGCTGGGCAAGGTGAACTTGTGGGTCCCTTCCAGTCCAGCACATTCTGTGATTATAGAGGCAGCAAAGCAGGAGCTGTGGTGCCTCGAAGGCTCTGGGCTCCTTGCCCAGGTGAGTGCCAGCAGTGCTTACTAAGTGCTGGATCCTCAGGGCACTGGGACGGGGTCAGGAGGCCAGTGGCACCAGCAGGAGGGCAGCACTTGGGCAGGTGTTGCTGTCTGGAGAGTAGGAAAGGGTTAGTGTTGGTGATCCAGCATCCAGGCACGCAAGGTATGTGCTGGCTCAAGCAGACAGGCTGGGCAGGGGAGGACTCCTTCACTCCAGATTCCTTGCCTGGAGATGGCTGGAGCACAGTGGGGAAATGGAGCAGGAGAGGAGTGGGGGTTGGGGGTGGTGGGGAGAGTGGGGATGGGTCCCCACATCCCACTCTGCTGCTCACACAGCCTCGTGGGGCTAGGCTGAGAGGTTGGCCACTGGCCCTGCCTAGTGCTCTATTCCTTGAGGAATTTACCTTGCAAATGAGCAGGTGTCCCTGCACCCCCCCCCCCGCGCAGTCAGGTTTTGCTTTGCAAAACCAGAAGGTGACATCCAGCACGAGCAGAGGACAACAAACACACCCAGAAACCACACACAGGGACACTGCTGGCTCTGAATCACTCAACCACTCACCATGACTGTGCCACCACAGTGGCTCCAGCCTCGGTATGCCACATCCCACAGGGCCTGCCAGGCCTCCACGGGCACAGGGCAGGGCTGGGGTGGCAGTCTAGCCTGTTCCTACCAGAACATGGAAGGCAGTGGCTAACGCTTGCCCAGGCACAGCGCCTTCAGCTCCTCAGGCTGAGGACTGCCACGAGATCCTTGGATCTGTCATGGTGCATGGGGGTGACAAAAAGCATTACCCAGCACAGCCCAGAGGAATCCCACTGCACCCAGGCATGTTCCCAGAGGACTTATGGGCACACTCCATTCCTCAGAGACCAAACTTCAGAACTCATCTAAGTCAAATCTTGCCTTGTGCCCCAGGAAAAGCTGACAGCCAAGGGAATCCTCACAGCCAGTCCTGTGCCAGCTGCTAGTGACAAGGACTTGTTCTGGCATGGGAACCGCAGCCTTCAGCAGCCCCGTGTCAAGCTTTGAGCCACAGAAGGGTGGAGGGACAAACCCCCAGGGTAGGGAAGGGAGCAAGGCCAGCTGCAGTGGGGAGATGAAGGTGAACCTGCAGGGTCCTGGGCTAGAGAAAGCAGAGGAGATTGAAAAGGCACAGAGCATGGAGACCATGGAGATGCAATCATTCCAGTTAAAAGGAACCCCAATGTGCAGAGCCCCAGTGTGTAGAGCTCCAATGTACAGAGCCCCAATGTGCAGAGCCCCAAAGTGCAGAGCTCCCAATGTGCAGAATTCCAATGTGCAGAGTTCCCAATGTGCAGTTCCCAAAGTGCAGAGCCCCAAAGTACAGAGTTCCGAAGTGCAGAGTTCCCAATGTGCAGAGCCCCAAAGTGCAGAGCTCCAATGTGCAGAGTTCCCAAGGTGCAGGACCCCGGTGTGCAGGACCCCATGTGCAGGATCCCCATGTGTGCCTGCCTGGCCCATCCCAGAGGCTGGATGTGGGGTCAGTGAAGGGCTGGGGCTGTGCAGGTGTTCCCCCCGGGGGTGAAAGGCTCTCTCCTTGGGCTGTGCCCTGAAGAAATTCGCCCTTCCAGCGCTGGAAGCCTCCCACTTCCCTTAGGGAATGTGGATGCTGAGCTGGGTGGGCTTCTCTTTCGCTGTGTCCCCCACCCAGAGAAGGAGCCCACCCTGGTGGTGGCTCATCCTCATGTGGCCAGGCCACTGGGCACAGGAAGATCTGGCACGCTGGGCAGAATAAAGAGCTGATTGTTCCCGGATGGAAGTGTCCATTCCAGTGACCTGGAAACACAGAGCAGCTCTGTCAGCAGCCACCGGGTTCCAAAGGCCGAGATCAAAGGCCCCCCCCAGGATGGATTCTGCCAGCCCTTCAGACACCTGTAATCAAAGGCACCTCCTGCCAAGTATCCTAACTCTGCCCGTGACAGCCACCAGGTCTGTGAGAGCAGCATCGGGGAGGTTGACCCTGCTGTGATGGGCAGGGACAAAGGGCCCTTGTGTGGGGATGGGAGGTGTGGGGAGCGTTGGCAGTGCCGTGCCCACTCACCTTGGCTGCTGTGAGCCCTGGCTGTGCCCCCTGCCCTCTCCTGCCTCCCTCCATCCCTGGCCAGGCATCCTCCACTGCTCCTAGCACATCCCTTTGTGATGTTCCCCTGTCCCTCTGCAATGTCCTTCTGTCCCTCTGCAATGTCCCCTGTCCCTCTGTCTCTCTGTGCTTTGGGGCTGCACAGCTGAGCAGGGTGGAGGCAGCCAGCAGCTGTGCTGGGTCTGTGGTCAGTGAGGACTTGACCGCTCTCAGCATGACCTGGTGACCCTAGCTCAGTGACTTGGGAACCTGCTCTGCTCCTTCTGCAGGACCCTGAAATCTCTCCTGGCAGCTTCTTATCTCCTGGACTTCAGCCCCTGCTCGGCATTATCTGCAGGCACACCTCATGCATGCAACTCCCAGCAGCTCCATTGCTCTGCTGGAGGGTGGCTGAGGCGGCCCTGGAAATGCCACTGCTCCTATGCAACTAGGGCACAGCCCTGCAGCCTGACTCAGCCTGGCTCCTGGCGTGGCAGGGAGCTCTCCTTGGTTGGTGCCTAAAAGGACATCAGGGAGGAGTGAGAAGACATTTTGGGCTCCCTTTGGAGAGGTGCTGAGAGGCTCCCGAGGTGCAAAGGCAGGCACTGCCAGCTGCAGGTCCAGCACGCAGTACACCTCTGCACTGCACAGCTGATGAGCAGGGATTGTTCCCATCTGAGACAACCTGGGACATCACCAGGGCTCACCAGCAAATTGCTGTGCTAATGACAGCAGGAGGAGATGATTTGTACTGGGTCAGGAGCCTCTACAGCCAGGTCCCTGAACAGCATGGGGCAGCCCTGCCCACAAGCTGAAGGTCCTGAGGCGCTGGATCTGCATTGCCCCAGCAGGACCCTTTTCAGGTCATATGGGCACCTTGTCTCCTCGGTCTGCCAGGCAGGGTCCCAGAGCTCACCCATGGGTCTAGGCTCACTCCTGTCGGTCTCAGATGGGAACACGAGGCCCTGCAGCTGTCAGCCCTGCTTCGAATTGGCTTGTCCTGCCCTGGGCAATGCTGGGGAGATAACTTCAGTCTTTCCCTTCCCTCTCTTCCATCGGGGCAGCCAAGGGGAGCTCAGAGTAGAGGGGATCAGGAGCTAACCACCCCAGTCTCTGGATGTAGCTGTAGCAGCAGCCTGGAGATGCCTGGGACTTAGAGAGGAGGGCAGGGAGCAGCAGCACTGCCAGTGGGGCACAGGGTCACTTTCCCACAGCAAGATAGAGGAGCCCAGGTTCCAACACCCCCAGGACAGTGCACTAAGGTGGCAACTTTAGTGAGACAACATCAACCATCCTCCCACCAGGGACTGTCCCCCTGCTCTCAGGAGACACCAATTTCTCTGTCCCTGGGAGCTTGGTCTGCCTGTCAGTGTGAGGGTGCTGGAGCCTGGAGCAGGCTGCCCAGAGAGGTTGTGGAGTCTCCTTCTCTGGAGACTTTCCAAACTCACCTGGATGTGCTCCTGTGTGACCTGCCCTGGGTGCTCCTGCTCTGGCAGGTGGTTGGACTGCATGATTTCCAGAGGCGCCTTCCAGCCCCCAGGGTTGTGTGATTCCGTGATGGTTCCTGGGGGCTGGCCTCTGAGGTGTCTCAGGTGAGGGACTGCCAGGGCCCTGGGATGCTCTCTGTGCCTGGGAACACTCCCAAACACCACTCACCAGGGCAGAAGGCTGTGGAGTTATGCCAGCTTCTGTTTGCCCGTGTTTCTGCTCCTTCCAGCAAGGCCATGTTTGCCTTCACATGGCACCCAGGGCTGGGCAAACAGTGTGGGGAGGGGTGAGCAGCTCCAGGGACAGCCAGCACCAGCCATGTCCCCAGTGCCTCCCTCACACCCCCACCGCTGCAGGCACTGCAGTAAATATGCAGATCCAGTTGGAGCTGGGAGGCTGCAGGCTGGGGACACCTGGGAAGCCACAACTGCTAGAGCTGGGGGGTGAGAGATTCCCCAGATTGCTTTCAGGAGCAGACAGATCTGTTTTACCCCATGAATGCTGTCATCTCTGTGTGATGGTGATGATGGTGCCAGGATTCCTACATTGGAAAGACCACTTGGCATGACAAGGTAGGCACTGGGAGGAAGGCTGCACCCTGAGTCCAAAGCCATGAGACCTGGAGCTGTGCCATCCCTCCTCCAGGCCACTGCTGTCCCAGGCACAAGGCAGTCCTGGCAGGGCTCTGAGCCCACTTTTTACTGTTAGGGTTTGTTGCTTCCTGTTTGGTGGCTGCAGGCTCAGGGCTAGCTGGGTCTAACAGCTGGAAAGAGCTCACAAGCACCCCAGAACCCAGTCCCATGTCCCCAGTGCTGCCTACTCACCCAGTGACAGTCATCAGACTTCACAGAATCACAGCAGGGGTGGAAGGGACCTCAAGGGTCACCTGGTCCAGCCTTTCTGGGTGATGGTGATGCTGAAATGAGCTGGGCCAGCACCCTGGCAAGCTGGGTCTTAGACCTGCCCAGTGCTGGAGAATCCTCCACTTCCCTTGGGAGGTGATTCCAATCCCTGACTGTTCTTGTGGTGAAAAATTGTCTTCTGGAGTCAAAGGAGAATCTTCCCAGCAGTAACTTGTCCCCATCACCCCTTGTCTTCTCTGTGGGACCCCTTGGAAAAAGGGAGTCTCCATCCTCCCTTTGTGCACTGGTCCATAGCAATAAGGTCTGCCCTGAGCCTTCCTAAGGCTGTGCTCTCCCAGCCTTCCCTCATATGGCAGAGGGCTGCCAGGCCTCTGAGCATTCTCCTAGCCCTTCTCTGGACTTCTTCCAGACAGCCTCTCACTCTGAAACTTCCCCATCACATGGATGTCTTGCTTTAGACTGATTGCCCCAAGTCCAGAAGGAAAACGTGAAGACATCTACAGACCACAGCCTGCTGATGGCAGAGCAAATCCACTTCACTCTCACTCTGGGGTGAATCCAAGGCAGTAAAGTTACACTGGTTGGTGCCGGTGTCTCTGTGCAACAGCAGTGGCACTGCTGATGTGCTCATTTATGTCACTTGTGAGCTGGTTTCAGCCAAGCCTTGACGAGATGCATCCTAGAGGCCTTGGCAGCTGGAGTTACCAAGCCACTCTCCACGGCGTTTGAAGTCATGGCAGCCAGGTGAGCCCCTGGCGACTGGGGAGAGGGAAACACTGCACCCACTTGATAAAGAAACCAAAAAGAGGACCCTGGGAGCTCCCATCCTGTCAGCCTCAGCTCTGCCTGGAAAGATCATGGAACAGGTCCTCCTAGAAGCTCTGCTGTGGAGAACAGGTGGAGATTCCCTAACATAAGGAAGCCATCTTCACTCTGAGGGTGCTGGAGCCCTGGAGCAGGCTGCCCACAGAAGCTGTGGAGTCTCCTTCTGTGGAGACTTTCAAACCCTGCCTGGATGCTTTCCTGTGCAACTTGACCTAGGTGGACTTGCTTTAGCAGGGAGTTGGCCCAGGTGATCTCCAGGGGTCACTTCCAACCCCCACCATTCTGTGGGTCTGTTATCCAAGACAACCAGCATGGGTTCAGCAAGGGCAGGTCCTACCTGACCACGCTAGTGGCCTGTGCTAAAATGACTGCATCAGAGAAGAGCTGTGGATGTCATCCTCCTGGGCTTCCATCACGCCTTTACTCTGCTCCTCCATAGCATTTGTGCCTCACAGCTGGAGAGACATGGATTTGGTGGGTGGACTGTTGGGTGGATAGTTGCAGACCCACAGAGTGCCAGGGGCTGGAGGGGACCTCCACAGCTCATCCAGTCCAACTGCCCTGCAGAGCAGGATCTCCTATAGCAGGTCACACAGGAACACATCAGGCAGGTTTTGAATACCTCCAGAGAGGGAGACTCCACAGCCCCACTGGGCAGCCTGTGCCAGGACTCTGTCATCCTCACAGGGAAAAAAATTCCTCCTTATGTTTCCATGGCACTTCCTCTGCCTCAGCTTCCACCATTGTCCCTTGTGCTGTCATTGGGCATCCCCCAGCAGAGCCTGGCTCCAGCCTCTGGCACTCACCTGCACAACTTTATCAACATTGCTGAGGTCACCTCTCAGTCTCCTCCTGTCCAAGCTCCCAGCCCCAGCTCCCTCAGGCTCTCCTCCTAACAGAGCTGTTCCATTCCCTTCAGCATCTTTGTGGCTCTGTGCTGAACTCTCTCCAGCAGTTCTGTGTCCCTCTTGAACTGGGGGGCCCAGAACTGGACACAGTTCTCCATATGTGGCTTCAGCCAGGCAGAGTAGAGGGGCAGGAGCTACTAACCACAGCCCTTCTAATCCACCCCAGGATGGCATTGCCCTCCTGGCCCCCAGAGCACACTGCTGGCTGATGCTCACCTTCCCATCCACCAGGACCCTCCAGGTCCTCTTCCCCTTCACTGCCTTCCAGCAGCTCAGTCCCCAACCTATCCTGATCCCTGGGGTTGTTCTTTCCCAGGTACAAGACTCTCCCCTTGCCCTTGTTGAATTTCATGACATTTCTGCCTGCCCTTCCTGGTGACATCCAGAGGGCAGTGGTCAGTGGCTTGCTGCACACACGGAGGTCAGTGCTAGGTGGTGTCTCTCAGCAGTGCCTGCCGGGAGCGCTGCTGTTCAACATCTCCACGAGGGACACGCAGTGGGATTGAGCCACCCCCCACCAGGCTGAGTGGTGCAGAGACATGCCTGAGAGGTGGGATGCCATCCAGTGAGACCTGGGCATGCACAAGGAGTGAGCCCATGTGAGCTTCCTATGGTTCTACAAGGCCAAGTGCAATGCCCTCCATCCTGGATATCAACACAGGCTGGGCAACAAAGGGCTGGAGAACAGCCCTGTGGAGAAGGACTTGTGGGTGCAAAGCTGGACAGGATCTGGCAGTGAGTGCTTGCCAGCCCAGCCTCAACCTCTGCTGGGCTGGAAAGGGAAAAAAATCTTTTACAGTGAGGGTGGTGAGACCCTGCCCAGATTGCCCAGAAGGGTGGTAGGGCCCATCCCTGAAAGCACTCCAGGTCAGGTTGTTTGGGGCTGTGAGCAACCAGCTGTAGTTGTAGAGGTCCCTGCTGACTGCAGAGGGGCTGGGCTGGATGAGCTGTAAGGGTCCCTTCTAACTGAAACCATCGATGGTTCTGTTCTGTGATTCTAAGCTGGAGCAAAGGCAGAGCTGGGTCAGAGCCCAGGTCTGTGCCTGGAGGATGGTCCACGTGGGCTCGGCAGCTCTGTGCAGAAGGATTCCCAACCCGCAGAGTTCGTTGTGTGTCCTGTGTGGTCATTGCCCTCCTGTGGCCATTTTTAGGCCAGTCAACTCCAGCAGTGTGTGTGTGGACAAGGCTTGAGGTGGTCCAGGCTGACTTAGACCACCCCATCACCAGCACAAGCTGTGTCAGAGAAGCAGCTGCAAGTAGGTCATGGTGCTTCTACAGCCCTGCCCTGCTTAGCTGGACCTGTTCTTACAGCTCTGCTGGTCGCCTTCTGCTGGTGATTAACTTTATCCTCACCTGCTGCCACTGAGCCTGTCCCAGCCTTGCTAGACACCAGGACTATGTTGTTGTGCTGTTGGGAGAGCAGCAGCCAAGCTGCAGCAGGACCAAAAGACACAACCACCACCACCCCCAGTCACATCCTACTGCTCATAAGCATGCACCTGGAATCCTGCCATGGGACAGCAGCATCTGGAGGGCCAGAGTGTCCCCAGAAGCACACTGTTCCCTCTGCAGGCCACTGGCAGTGTCTGTGGTGCTGACCAGAAAGTGCTGCACATCTTGGATGGGGTCACACCTGTGGCCATGGCCAGCACGGGGCCAGCTGAGAGTGACTTTGCCAGGGAATCCCCCAGAGATCTGTCAGTGTTCCTTGGTGAGGACAGGCAGGACTGCTGTCCTGAAGGACAGGGCCCAGGTGACACTGGTTAGTGACACTCAGTGGTGGAGGACAAGTGTGAGGATCTCAGTAGCAGAGCCCCAGGTCACGCACAAGGGTACAGTGACATAGAGCAGGCCATGCAGCTCTTCATCAGTCCAGCAGAACACACAAACTCCTCTCTGCAGCCAGGCTTCACAGGCCAGCAGGCTGTGCCCTGGGTGGAGAGTGGGTTTGGCTAGCCCAGCTCAGGCCATGAGTTGCTCTGAAGCATCCAAGCCACTGAGAATGAAGCCTTCTGGTAACTAAGAGCTGCAGTTTGGGCCTTAGGCAGCCAGGTAACTGCTGGCCACAGGCCAGCCCAAAGCTGACGAAGGCCCTTTCTTTTCCTAACAGTAGCCTTACTCTGGCTGCTGTCTTCCTTCCCTGCCCACTGTGCTCAGTTCCAGGAGCAGAGGGATACTGGAGCATCGGGTGTGCTGTGGACCATTCTGCTGCAGCCCAGTGGCTGCATGGTTAAGCTCATGAGACACAGGCAGGGAGAAGCTGCCTGCTCCAGGTGTGGCCACTCTACAGCTTGGTCCAGATGTGGAATGAAGTCATGTCAGGGCTGGAGCAGACCCAGACAAACCCTGATGGACTGAATGTGCATCAAGTCCTGGCCACAGGACAGTGCTGCGTGAACCCTGGGCTCAGGCTTTGGTTGTCCCTCACTTGCTGCAGTCCCACCCTTGCCGAAGAGCCTTGCAGGAGGCAGGGGTGGCCACCACCTGTGTTCTGGGGACTGGGCAGGACCTGGGTGCTTTTCACACCCCCAGTCACGCATCGAGCCCTGCCAGGGAGCATGGTGTGAGGGGGATGTGTTTGAGGCACCTGAGTTTGGCCATGCTAAGGCCAGAGATGCAGGCACGGGGAGGAGCAGCCACCCCCAGGGCCCAAGGTGCTCGTTTTGCTTTCAAACAAACCCTCAGCCTTCACCTCCACAAACAAACAGGCAGAGCAGCCTGGCACCTGCCTGCTCCCAGCCACTACAAAGAGGCCAGTGTCTGAGCCAGCTCCTCCTCTGGCACTGCCAGGGCTTGCTCATCCCAGCTCCCTGTGGCACAGCAAAGCCAAGAGCCAGGCTGCTCTCTAGGGCACAGGATCCGCTGGCAGAGCGTGCAGCCCTGGCCAGGCACAGAGCCCTGGGGGTACCTGGGTGCTGGAGCTGAGCAGGTCCTGGCAGTGGGAGGGGGGTGAGGAATTTCCACAGCCAGCTACCCAGAGCCTGCTCCTGGGGAGGCCAAAGGATGCCGAGGCCACGGTGAGGCTGTGAGTCAGCAAGGGGCAGGGCTGGGGGCAAGCCTGCAGATCCTGTGCCACATGCAAGCAGCTCAGGAGAAGGCCTGCAAGGCTGCTGGGCTCCTGCCCAAAGGTGCCACACTTCCTCTCCGTGGGGAATGGGGGTCTTAACCCAGGTGGGTAAGTCATGCAGTCCTGTGCTAGAGGCTCTGCTGCAGTGCTGGGGCAGGAGATGCACAGCTTTGTGCCACAGCAGAGGGCAAAAGGCAGACCAGTGCAGTGATGCAAGAGAAGGACCACAGGGCCCCAGGCTGGAAGGGATAGGAGGACTTTCAAAATGAGGTTTGGTTTGGTGTCTCCACTGCCCTCAGTGTTGGCTTTTACTTCTGCGAGCCAAAGATCTGCAGACAAATTAGCTCAGGAGCAATACTGGCCTGAAAAGAATCAGAGCTGAGCCTGCAACCCTGGCCCTGCAGATGTGCTTCTGCCAAGGGGCTGCTTCAGCTGCTGTGGCAGGTCCCTGTGCCAGACCTGAGCTACAGCCTGGCACAGAGCCAGCTCTGCATCTCAGCTGCCCTCTGCAGCTAGAAGAATTCCCAAAGGTGCAGGGTCATGGTGAGGCTGACACATCCCCACAGGATGGGAGGCTGGGCTGTGTCTGGCCTCCTGCACAGATCCCTCCTGCTCAGGCTGGCAAGGTGGCCTGGGGTCTTCCCATGCCGTGTCCTCATGTCCCCTGCTGCAAAACAGCTGACATGGAATCACAGAATGATTTGGGTTGGAAGGGACCTCAAAGCTCATCCAGCTCCAACCCCCTGCCATAGGCAGGGACAGGTCCCACCAGCACAGTTTGCTCAAGGCCTCATCCAGCCTGGTCTGGAACTCTTCCAGAGAGGGGGCAGCCATGGCTCCTCTGGACAACCTGTATGTAGTAGAGAGCAGTGTTCCCAGTCACTGAGGCCATGGCCTGCAGTGAGGGCAGGGCAGAAGTTGTGCTCCTAAGGCCAGGCCACGCATGGGCACCTCAGCCAAGGCATCCAGCCCCTTGCTTTTGCTGCTGCACTGAGACACAAGGAGGTGGTGCTGGGGACCACTGTGGCTAAGCTGAGCTAAAAGCTTTGCCACCTCCAGCAGCTGGAAACCTTCTGGCTTCCCACATCCCTGTCCAGAGCCCAGCCAGAAGGTGATGAACCCCACATCCACATGGCCATTGCCAGGGGAGGAGAGCAGGAAGGTAGTGCCAGCTGCTGCACACTTGCCAGGGCCTTGGTCGAGTGGGATCCTGGCTTCCCAAACATTTCAGTTTCATACGAGGACCTGATTTGGTTTGCTGTGTGCTCCCCTGTGCCCCCTGTACCACGCTCCTGCTCTGCTCTCCTGCGGCAGCCCGGGCCAGGGCGGCGCAGCGCGGCGTGGGGCTGGCAGCAGCAGCTCTGCCCTTTGTGTAGTTCATGACCCCGACTCTGTTTGCAAAACGAGTGTCTGGGCAGTGCCACACCCTGGCTCCCATGACGTCCCTGCTCGGGGGCCCTGCCCACGCCCACACACGCGTGCCCACACACAGACCTCCCACAACACAAACACTGCTCATCTGGCACCGCTCTGCTCTGTGGGGGTGCTGTGAGGCTGCGGGGGGTCAGGCAGGGGGGCACCCAGAGACCCACTCTTGTGCTGCCTCCAAAGGGCATCATGTAGCTCAGCCACGCATGGCTGTGCCCCTAGGAGGGGTCTGGTTTGCAGCTGTCACAGACCTTCTCTCCTTCGTGCAAACGTTGCTGGGCTGTGAACTCACTGTAGGGGGTCAGGGGAGCATCCTCCAAACAGTGAAGGTACCCTCAGGCTGTACTCTGCACCCCCAAGCCCAGATCTTGGGGTCTGATGGACTCAGAGGCTCACAGCAGAGTAGCTGAGGACAGAGGTCTCACAAGGAGTAGAGAAGGCAGCGCAGTGTCTGTGGCCATGCCTCAGCTGGAGAAGAGAAAATCTCCAGGAGCTGCACTGATTTCCCGGGCAAGCAGCTGGAGCGAGGACCAGAGGTGGTGCTGCGAAGGGGAACCTCTGCACTCCCTCAGCACCCCCACAGCAGAGGTCCCTGCCGGCCCTTGCCCTGGGCTGGGTCTGGAGCCAAGGGCAGCTCTGTCAGCTCAGCCCTTCTCTGGCTGCAGGCTGGTGCCAGGCTTCACTCAGTAGCCTGGAGACAGAGTGGGGTCAGCAGACACTGGAACACGCTCAGCTCCCACAGTGCTGCCCTGGCTCTTCTCTTTCTGGAGGCTTTGGCTGTGAGTAAATCTCTGCGCAGACCACACATGGTACCAGCTCCACAGGGTGCCTGAGACAGCAGCCAAGAACCCCTCTAACACCCAAACCTCCAGCCCAGGGGGCAGAGCAGGGAGGGACATGCATCAGGTGTGGGGGGCACCCTGGTACCCCACTGCTCCTTCCCTCTCTTTGCTTAGGTTTTGTTTCCAGAGCAGAGCCTTGGGCTTGCTGAAACCTGCAGACGTCTGCTTTAAGCTGCCCTGCGGCGGGCTGGCTCTCACCAGCTGTGCTGGGGCACGCTGCAGGGGCAGAAGTGGAGTGCTTGGAGGTTCATCCTGCTCTGGGGGCCCCGAAAGCACAAAGGGGAGAAAGGTCTGAGAGTGCCAGGGGCCAGTACATGTGTTTGTGCCCAGAAAGGTGCCTGCAAGGATTGGGAGTGTGCACCTGCAGGGCTGGGGGGTGCATCAGAGCAAGTCTGTGGGCACAGCGGGGTGCAGAGTGCAGGGGAAGATGGGGCAGCACTGCAGCTACCTCAGCGGCACATGGAGTGGCCACAGGGCCCGCGGGTGCTGTGGCTACCCCATAGCCCAGAGCGGAAAGCAGCTGCTGGAGACAGAGAGCAGGAGCAGCTTCCCATGAAGTATCACCAGGGCTCCAAGGTGCCCGGGCAGTCAGGCTAGAAGGGCTGCTGTGCCTGGTCCCTGTGCCCTGCAGTGTTGTGGCACCACCAGAAGGAGTTTGCCCAGTTTGGTGATCATCCGGCAAAGGAGAGCCCGGGCAGGGCAGGATGGGGCTCTGGAGACATTTCCCCCCCATTTCTCAGGCTGGCAGCTGGCAGTGGCTGCCAAGGGGAGGTCCTGTCCCGGGCAGCAGAGGGTCCCTGTGCCCAGCACGGGCTTTCCTTCAGTGCCATCCAGCTCAGGTCTCCTGCCGTGACCCCCGGGTGACCCTCCCTGCAGTGGCCCTGCCTTTTCCGGCCATGGCAGCCGTGCCTGGCCGTCTCCTCCCCTCTCCGCTGCACCTTGGAGGCGGGCACGGAATGTCTGCCCCTGGCCGTGCCTCCTGGCAGCTCTGCTGTGCCAGGCGCTGGGGTCCCAGCCCCCACCAGCTCCCCCAGAGCTCCCCCGGGAAGGGCAGGGAGCTGCAACCTGCCTGCCTTGCTCTGGCACTCATGGACCCCTCAGCTCCCTCCCCACCTGTGCCCGCCCCGGGCCCCACAGACCTTGAATAACCTGTTCTGCCCCTCCTCTGCCTCCTGACGCAGCACCTGGCACGCAGAGGGCAACCGCAGTGAGATGAGCTCATCACTGCCCCAGCCAGTGTGGGACAGTCATGGAGTCAGACCAGCTGCAGCCTTTCCCCATCCAGCTTTGCCCATGGCACAGCCTGTGCCAGGTGCCTGTTTCACCAGGCTTGTAGCCCCCTCAGCTACTGGAAGGTCACCATTAGGTCTCCCTGGATCCTTCTCTTCTCCAGGCTGAACATCCCCAGCTCCCTCAGCCTGCCCCCCCAGCAGAGCTGCTCCAACTCCCTCAACATTTTCTTGGCCTCCTCTGCACCCTCTCCATCAGGTCACTCTTGTTTGCTCAGGACAGATAGGATTTGCTCCCACAGTCTGGGGACAGTGGGATTGTAAGCTCTGCACTCAGGCAGCAGATCCCTGGTGAACAGCTGTCTGCCCAGCACCCTGTGCCCCAGGCAGCAGATCCCTGGTGAACAGCTGTCTGCCCAGCACCCTGTGCCCTAGCTCAGCCTGGATGGCTGCACGGTGCCAAGTCACTTTGTGCTATGCTGCACCCTCAGCCCTCCTCACCTCCCAGCTGCAGGCATCGCTCCGAACCCTGGCGGGGGGAGACCTGATTGCTGCCTTCACCCAAGTGAGCTCCCTCCCCCCACTTTCTGGGTCCCACAGCCCCATGGATACTTGGTGGCCTTTGCAGGTCCCAGCTGAGCTAAGTACCAGTAGCTTGGGCTGGTGTGTGAGTGACCCACTGTGGTTGGCTTGAGGAGAGCAGAATGGTGCCCACCTAACTCTGCACATGGGCAGCTGTACAGCACTCTCATACCAGCCTGTAGAGCACCCAGAGAGCTGGCACAGCTTTGGCAACACCCCGTGGGCAGGGCACAATTTTGGCACCTCAAGCAGGGCCCCCATGGGATCTTTGGGTTGCGTCTCACAGGCAGGAGCAGCAAGAGCAGCAAGAGGACTCAGGACCCTCCTGCCTGGAGGAGAGAGGCACAGCCCAAGGCTCTGCTTCATTTGCGAGGGGGTTGAGATGCCTGCAGCTGCTTGGGAGGCCTCTGCCTGCTCAGCCTGTTTGCAAGTGGCTGGGCAAGATGCTGAAGCTCCTGGCCTGGGGCTGGAGTGGCCTGGCCAGATCTTGGAAGCTATCTATGACCTTCAGGGAGCTGCTGAGCTGCTGTGAGCTCTGGAGGTCTCTGCCCCCAGAGCAATCTGTTCCTGCAGCTCTGAGCTCAGGTCACCCAACAGGTGCCTGAGGACTGAAACTAGGAAAACAAACAGTGTTGTGATCACACAGCCCTTGGGCACTGCCCAGTGTGCCCTGAGTGCTGGGGGACACAGAGGGTGGATGGGTGCCAGAGCAGGCAGAGTCCAGGCCAGTGTTCCCACAGGGACAGGCCTGGCATTGCCAGCTCCTGCCAGATTACCAGGGTCTGCTTGCCTTGTCACCAGGCAGGGCTCCTGACTGCTGGCCCCTGCTGCCCCACAGCAGGGAGCACTCAGCCTGTGTCCTCAGCTGCTTCCAGCTGTCTCGAGGCTGGAGCAGGGCATCACACACCACTGGGACTCCTTGGCCCCATTAGCACCCTGCAGGAGTTTCTGCTCATCCCAAAGCCCTTTCCAACCCACGGAGATGGGAGCAAGGAGAAGGCTGAGGAGTGAGCTGCTGCTCCCAGCCATGGCACTCCTGAGCTGCTTCTCTGAGCAGTGGGAATGGGGCACAGAGGCAACTTGGGCTGCCACCATGCTGGGGCCACCCTGCCTGAACTGTGTCCTGTGTTCCCGTGGGTGAGTGTGAGTTACCCTGTGTGTAACTCATGCATCTGCGGGGCTGTGTGTGCCTGCAGCTCACATCCTGCCAGCACCCCTGTGCTTGTGGCACACTGCACATCACCCATGTGTGCCCGAGCATGGCTGTGGCGCTGCGTGGGCACCCTGCACCTGGGCAGTGGTGGGCACTCTGCAAGCTGCTGCAGGCATCAGTAGCTGTGTGCTATGCATGCTTGCTGTGGCTGGCATGCCAGGGGGCAGGAATTCCCACCCAGTGGTGTGCTGCTTCCAGTTCCCTCTGTGGCAGGGCAGATCTGTGCTGGCCCTGCAGGGTGGCACTGCCCACCAGGGGCACCTCTCCTTTGCCCACTGCAGGGTGACCCCCGGCAGGGCCCCAGCAGTTGGGGCAGGTGTGCAGGCAGGGGGTGCCAGCAGCTGCCTCCACCCTTGCTCTACCTGTCAGACAGGTGGGGCTGGCCAGCTGCCACTGTCTGCCACCCTCACTTCTGGGAAGGGAGGATGCAGGAGGGATGGGTCCCGGCACAAAGGCCAGGGACGTGCCCACAGCTACAGCAGCCCTTCAGACCTGCTCCCCGCAAGGGCTCCCAGGGCCATGGGAAGCCATGGAAAGGGCATGGCAGCACACAGGCACTCAGCCCCTCCTAGGCACCCACCTCCTCTCCTGGAGTGCTCAGAGAACTCAAGCATATCCCAAGTGTCTCCTCCCCCCTGCACTTGGTGCCACAACCTTGCTGGGGTGAGGCAGATGAAAAGCTTGCCCTGCATGGCCCAGGGAAGTCAGTGCCCATCTGCCCATGAGATCCTACCCAGAACACCCTGGCCACTGGCAGAAGCTGACCTGGAGCCAGGCACTTTCTGTCCATCCCAGTGGACCTGCTGCCTGCTCAGACCCTGGCTCCTGGCAATGCCAGCACCTCAGAAAGGAACCAGTTGGAGCCTGGTGCAAGACAATACCAGGTCTGCCTGTGGTCAGCTGGGCACTGTGGGAATTCACAGGGAAGCCCCCTGGGACAGGCAGCAGCTCTGGCATCTCCATGTCTGGAGGCCAGTGCAGGTCACCTGCTGGGCAGAGGCCATGCTGTGCACCTGTACCAGGCACTGCTGGGGCACCAGAAGCTGCTTGGTGCCACTGACTCAGCCCCTCCTGTGCAGGTCTTGCTGGGTGTGGTGCTGGGGCACGCAGCCCACACTGGCACAGTGCAGCTGATGGTCTCGTCCTGCAGGACCTGTCCCCACTCCAGCTCAGCAGCACCTGCGCAAGCACTGTGCCCGCCCAGCCCCCAGCACAATGTCTTATGCACTGGCAGCAGTGAAAGTGGCTCCCCCAGAGCTTGCTCTGGCACCTGTACTCTGTCAGGCAGGCCTGGAGCAGGGCTCCTCTGGACCCAGCTCCTGCCCCTTGGCCTGGAAGCAGGCTCAGGCCCAGGCACACTCCCTGCAGTGCTGCAGGCAGGAGCCAGAGCAGTGCTGCTCACTGCAGAGCTTGAAGGCCCCCAGGAGCTGCCTCCAGTTCACTCTGTGCCCAGCTGGATGCACACCAGCTGAGAGTGGCCTCTGTGGGCAGTGGAGCTGGGCATCAGACAGGGGGCGCCTTGCCCTGGGCCCAGTCAAAGCCTCTGGAGAGCCTTTGGAGATAGAAAGGGCTCTGCCAGCTCCATGCCAGGCAGACCTTTGCCCCGAGGCTGTGGAGGAGAGCAGAGCAAATGAAAGAGCAGGTGATGCTCTCACCCCTTGCCATGGCAGTCCTGCCCTCCCTGTGCCACCACAGGGTGACACTCACTGTGTGATGGCCTCAGATTCCCCACAGGTGCCCTTGTAACATTGACCTCTGCCATACTGGGTGCTGGAGGCCAGGAGCTCCCCAGTGCCCTTCTGGGAGCACTCAGAGAGAGGCTGCAGCCTGCATCCAGGTCTGATGGACCCAAGGAACCCCCAGCAAATGCTTCCCCTCAGGTCTGGCTTCTTTAGTGCCTTGGAACACTGCAGCAGAGTGGGCACCTTCTGTCTGCCAGCTCCAACTGCTCCCTTACACCTTCCCTCAGGTGTTTTGGACACCTGTGCTCCTCTTCCTCTCCCCTCCACCACTTCCTTCCCCTGTCCCTTCTTCTCTGCTTGCCTCCATGTGCTGGGATGCTTCACTGGGACAAGGCAGGATGCTGGCACAGCCTCCTGCTGCAGCAGGGCAGGGCATGCCAGGAGGAGTGTCCTGGCCAGGCTGACTTTCAGAGCTCAGAAGAGCAGCTCAGTGGTCAGTGCCTTGGTGAGCTGGGGCCAGAATGCAGCCAGAATGGTTTGGTGGCTGGAACACCTCAGTGAGCTCCCTGAGCTGACAGTGTAAAAGTGAGCATGGGGCCAGGGCTAGGTGAGAAGGTGAGCAAGGAATGGAGCTCAGGGCTGCCAGAGACTGCACTGCAAAGCCAATCTCAGCAAACATCAGTGGGGAGCTGCAGCCCACGAGCAAGCACAGCTCTGCCCCACAGCCCATAGCTGCCTGCAGCTGTCCCCAGTCCTATGTGCTCTCATCACTGCATCCTGAGAGTGTCACAGGGAGCTTGGGGGCTTGGTTCTGGAGTAGGCAGGGGCTGTGGAACAGTCTGTGAGAGGGCAGAGATCCCAGGAGGCCCAGGATGGTTCACTGCAGTGAAGGTGCAGGGTAGGTGTGATGGCAGCTAGGCTGCAGATGCCCCGGGCAGCCTCACTGGCTGATGCCATCAGCTCTGCTGAGACCTTCAGTTGATACTCTCCAGCTCCCACCCTGTGCCCAGCGACTCCCTTTGCAGTGCCAGGCTCCCTGCTGTGGTTGGTAGCTAATAAAGGGTAGGGCTGGCCAGGAAACAAGAATGTGCTGCACATTTCTTTTTGTTTCACAGTGAAACAGGACTGGCACTTTGGTGGCAGTGATGGAGGAAGGGGAAGAGAGGAAGCTGGAAAGCATCCACCCAACCAGACCCAGCAGTGCTACCTTTTAAAGGATGCAAGAGGCCTGTGGTTGAAGGTCTGGCCTGGGCAGCCTGGGATCTGGCCTTTTCTGCAGGAGGGGAAGCTTCTGCCAGGGAGCTTGAGCTCCCTGCAGATAAGCAGGCAAGAATACAGCCTCGGGCTGTGGACAGGTCCTAAGTGTGTCCTGAGGAGCAAGGACCAGCAGAGGTGGCCAGGGGGACTCACAAAGGTGCAGCACAGCCAAGCTACATCCAGAACCATGGTGCCAGAGAAGCAGCAAGCACAGCACAGGTCAAATGGGGTTGGCATAAGCCCTCCCGAGGGCAGCTTCTGCTTTGCTGCCAGGCAGCAGGGGTAATGGCTGCTGCTGAATCATGGCTGGGGCAGCCAAGGGGCAACCAGGAGCCAAGTGTCTGAGAAACCTGAACCCCTCAGTGCCACACTGGCTGTGTTGGCATACCAAAGAGGCAAGCAGAGGACCTCCTGGTGCAGACCCCTGGGCGCTGTGAGCATGGGCAGGATGCAGAAGTTTGAACATGGTGTTGACCACAGGGAGAAGGGAAGATGGGTAGGCAGAGGCATGTGGCTTGCCCCAGGGTGGTGCCCCCGTGCCCTGGGGGTGCTCCCCAGTGTTCCTACCCCACTGGCCACCTGCTGTCTCTGGTTCCAGGTAGCCATCAGAGCAGATCCCTGCTCCTACAGCCTTGTTTAGCAACTGACAGCACAGGTTTGAACAGATGAGTTGCTCCCCTGGACCAGGAGACACCTCCAGGGCAGCTACTGCAACTGAAGTGCTGAGCTAGGAGGCAGGGAGCAGCTTTGGGAGCCCAGACAGCTGCTGTTAGCCCGGGAAAGAGGGATGCAGCCCTGGGGGCACTGCCCAGCCCCATGCGTGCCAGTGCAGCCCTGAAACCAGTCTGCGTCTGAGCCTGCCGTGGTGGCAGGCTGCTATGAGCCCCTGGGCACTAACTCTGCACTCCGCATCCCACCTGAGCCCTGGTATAACCCAGCCCCGGGGGGAAGGCATCTGACAGCCCCACCCCCTACAGCAGCTCCCCCAGCAGCTTTCGCTGCCTTACCTTCAGCACAGCCTCTGAAGCTGCAGCCACCAGACCCTTCACAGGGCTGCAACCTGCAGCTCTGCAGCTGTGAAGCTGTCATGCACCCATCACTTGTTGCAGGCACTGCGGAGATATCCTCCCATGCAGTGCCCTTGGACCTCAAGATGTAGCTAGGCCCCAGCTCAGGGGATGTGTCCCCGGGGCACAGCCCCTCTTGTAGTGCTGGCTGCTCTGCTCTGCAGCCCTGGGCACTGACTCCAGCTACTCCCAGGCTGGCTCGGGGGTCACTGGTAAGGGCAGTGATCATGCCACTGTGCCTGACACTGCTGAGGCCACACCTTGAGTACTGGTTTCAATTTTGGGCCCTCACTTCAACATGGACATTCAGGAGCTGGAGCAGGTCCAGAGAAGGGCAACAAAGCTGGGAAGGGTCTGGAGAGCAGGACTGGGGAGGAGCAGCTGAGGGAGCTGGGGGTGTGCAGCCTGGAGAAGAGGAGGCTGAGGGCAGAGCTCATTGCTCTCTGCAGCTCCCTGAGAGAAGGCTGCAACCAACTGGGGATTGGGCTCTGCTGCCTGGGCTCAGGTGATGGAAGGAGAGGAAATGTCCTGGGATTGTTCCAGGGGAGGGTTAAGTTGGAGAGGAGGAAAAAATTCTTTGCTGCAGGAGTGGTCAGGGACTGGCAGAGGCTGTCCAGCGATGTGGTGGAATGTCCATGGCTGGAGGTGCTGAAGAAAGCTGTGTCCATGGCACTTTGAGACAGGGTTTGGTGGCCATGGGGGTGTTGGGTTGATGTTGGACAGTATGATCTCAGAGATCTTTTCCAGCCCAAACCAGTCTCTGATTCTTTGCAGAGAGATTCTCCCACCAAAAGGAAGCTTGTCCAGGTGTATTGATGCCAGTGGTCATTAGTCTGGCCCACAGCTGGAGAGCCCAAACTGCCCAGCACTTTCCATGGCAGAGTCTGGGTGCTCTGGAGCCTGACTCTGTCCATATCGACCCTTCAGGTACAGCCAGTCCTGAAACTTGGCATGAAGCCAGCCTGGCACTGACCGGGGACTGGCAAGGGCAGTGCTAGGTGAAACCAGTGGGAAGAGGGTTTCTGGTCACAGCTGCAGAGGTCCAGCTGCAGTGGATCTCTCCTACAGGCTTTCAAGGCTTTTTCCCACTTGGTTGTTTTGAGGATGATCAGGAGCCAGCAATTTACTCTGCTTTCTCTCTGCAAGCTTGTTCCCAGAGTCTGAAGGGTTGATTCCCACCTCGACCCCAGGGAGGATACACCAAAGAAATGCCCCAGCAAAAAAATGCTTCCCCTGAGGAAAGAGGACATTGGATAGTTTGAGCTAATTTTTTTTCTGGGTCAGGTGCAGGCTTGGCCCCAGACCTGGACTCTCTCCTGCAGCTTTGTAACGGAGTCACAAAATGGTCTGAGCTGGAAGTGACCTCCAAAGCTCAGCCTGTCCAAGCCCCTCTGCAGTCAGCAGAGACATCTTCAACTAGATCATGTTGCCCAGAGCCCTGTCGAGCTTCACCTTCTCTCTCTGGAGCCAGCCTTCATGCTTGTGCTGCTGGCAGCTTGGCCACGGGAAGGCAGCTGGGACACCACAGCAGCAGTCACTCCCCATGGGGGCTTCAGTCCTGCTCACTGCCAGAGGCAGGAGGGTAAGAAGGAGTGAGAGCAGCGTGGACTGCAGGGAGCATGAAGAAACGGCAGTGGGAGTGGGAGGGAGAGCAGGAGATCCCAGGGAGGTGGCCTCTGCCCCATCCCCACCACATTCCCATCCCCACCACATTCCCATCCCCCCTGACCCGCTGCAGGGATGCCACAGTCCAGCTTAGCTGGAAAGTCAGGACAAGCTGCTGTGTTCAGGGGCAGTTCACCGCCTGGCCCGTGGCAGACTGGACACCTTCTGGCTGCTCCAGCCAAAACCTCTCCTCTCACCCATTTCTCTGCTCCCACACTGGCCACATTTCAGCTACAGCAGCCTGCTTTGGGTCCCCAGGTCCCAGATAAGCACTGGCCAGGGCAAACTGCTCTCCTCCTCCATAACTGGGAGCAGGGATCAGCTGTGGCTCCTGTACCCATGGAGAGGCTGGACAGAAATCCAGCTTTAATGCTCCAACTTGACAGGCAGTCAAGATACTTCTGTGGGAACTGTGTCAGGAACACCTTCAGCCTGAACTGTCTGGTGGGAAAGGTCTCCCAGCAAAGCCCGTCACAGGTAGTTTTGTGTGTCAGGAGAGATGGGTTTGCAGGAAATTCCTCCTGTTCTGCTGTGCTTGCCATGGCCACAAAATCCAGGCAGCTCCAGGAATATTTAAACAACCACAAACAAGTCTCTGCTGTGCCAGAGCTGGGGAGGCTCTGTGGGGCTGCCTCAGTGTGGGCATGGGGACGGCTGCAGGAGTCCCTCTGAGTGTGTTCTGGGGGGTGCAAGAGTGTGGGGTTGGGCTTGCTCACTCTCCTCCAGCCCTCCTTGGCTCTTTGACTTCACAGAAGACTGCAGGATCTGTGCCCCAGCCCGAGTCAGTGCTCTTTCTGCTCCTGTGCTCTTGCCTGCCTCTTTCTCCTCTTCTGGCACAGGGTGGTGCCTATAAAGCTACGGGGTCTATGGACCCCCCAGCCTGTACCCTAAGCCTCCCAGCTGGCAGACCCCAGCTTATTGATGGCATGGGCCTGGAGAGGGCAGGGGAGGCAGGGCAGACAGATTCCTGCTGCTGCTGAGCTGGTTAAACATTGTCCCGGGACAGTTAGGTAACACAAACCACAGCGGGGAAGAAGTGAAACTGCCTGGGCAAACACGGTGTGCTTGGCAGGGCAGCAGCCTGCGTGCAAAGTGCTGCCTTCTGCTGCCAGCCTGCCAGGGTTATCTATTGATGGAGAGCAAACACCTCACCCACAAACCCCAGCCTGAGGGACTGCAGCCAGCAGCCAGCTCCTGCGAGACCTGGGCTGGGGCCGTGCCTGCCCTGCTCACTGTGACCCCTCCCTGGACACGCTGAGTGTCCCCCAGCACGTCCTGACACCTTCCCGCCCCTGCAGGGGCAGCCTGAGCCTCTCAGCCCTGTCCTCATCCAGCCTGCTCTTTGAGGCAGCTCCAGGAGGTCAGGGATGGGCCTGGGGCGCTCTCACCTCACTGGAGCCAGCAAACACCAGCCAGGAAAACCTGTTCCCTAGGGAAGGTTATGCAAGGAACGTGACAGAGGTCTGTCTGCAGTCCAGACCATGGACTGGCTCCCGGTTCACATCCTGGGACTGAGACCTCGTCTTATACCACCTTGATGGCCTCACCTTAGCATGTGGACCTGGGAGCAGCATAGCCTCAGGCCAGCAGGCTATAAGGCAACGGACAGAAGGCTTCCAGATGTTTTTTGTCATGCCCAGGATCCTGCATGGCTGCAGATCTAGTCTTGTGTCCTGCTGCACTGCTAGGATGGGCAGAGCATGGCATGGACACAGGAACCCAGACATCTCAGCTGGAACAGCAGGGCAACTCCTTATGTAAACAGCAGATGAAGCCACCCACAAGAGCCTGGCCCTGGTCCATGGCCACCCCTTGCCCCAGGCAAAGCAGGTGGTCTGTGCCCTTGATGCCACTGTGCCATCTCCAGGAGGTCCTCCAGCTGTTGCTGAGCCTGGGGGCTGCCCGCAGAATGCCAGGGCCATGGCCACCAGGAGCTTGAAAGCAGAATGAAATACTTGCAATGGGAACTGCAGTTCCCCCAGGCCTTGGACCCCTCTCTTGTTATCCACATCCTCGTGAGGCAGGGGCCTGGTCAGCACAAGGCTCAGCAGCAGGGACAGCCTAAGCCATCACCCTCAGGCTGAGGGCAATCAGACTGAGGGTAGCTGCAGCTGCTGCAGCCAGGACAGTCCAGGGGGACAGTAGCTGGGACCCTGCCTCAAAGGGCTTTCTTCTCTCTTGCACTGAGCCACTCTTGCAGTATGGGGCAAGTGGTTTTTAACTGCATCACATCTCCAGCAGTAATAAAGAGCAAGCATAGACCAAAGGCTGAGTGCTCCTGCCAAAAGGGCATCCCAAGCTTTGCAAGGCACTGTTACTTCCTAGGGGCACCCCAAAAGCTCCCCTCAGCCCCCACCCCACTGCCAGGCTGGTTCCCTCCTTAGCCACTCCAGGCAGGAGGATGTGGCCCTGCAGATCTGAGCAAGCTCCAAGCTCAGAAGAGGTCTCCCAGAGCCTTTCTCTTTGAGGGTGACCAGGAGCTGATCAGTGCTGTCCCTTGCATGCCACATTCAGCAAGGTCCTGTACAGCAGCAAGAGGTTAGGATGACAAGATCCTCTGGTGCCCAGCAGCACTCAGAACAATGCCAGATCTGCACACCTGGGGGTGATGGGTGGACCACTGCTTGCCAGCCTCATGGCAGGGATGTATCTGAGAGTATGCTTGGCCTCCAACCCCATGAATGACTTTTTGCTGCCCCAGACATGTCCTGCCTCTCAGCAGCCCTGGGCTACCCTCCCTGCATACTCTTGGCTGGACCAGATGAGGGAGGCTGCTGTTGCCATCAAGCAAGGAAAGGCAGGCAGTGTGCTGGGGCTGTCAACACTGCCATGCCTTAGCCACCCCTATCCTGAGGATGTAGTCCTTGAGGCACTCAAGGTGAGGCTCCCAAACAGCCAGGCTGGAAGATGAGCAAGCCCTGAACAGAGTGCAGTGCCTGTGCTGCTCTTCTATGTCCCTTCACATCTCAGAAGGGAGCACTGGCCAGAGGGGGGCTGCAGGTCCTCCCACAGCCCACGACCCCAGCCAGAGTGGGGGTCCTAGTGTGGAGGGAACTGAGAAAGCATCCCCCCATCAGGTCACAGCAGATGAGGCTCTGGGAGCAGGAATTTGCTGGTGCTGGTGCTCCAGGAAGGCAGCTTCTGCAAAGGTGAGTGCCAGAGATGGGTATCTGGAGGGTCCTCGGAAGGGCCAAGGCTTGGCGGGGGCTGTCTTTGAGACAAGGCCTCCACACTTCCCTCCAGCCCAGGACAAGCAGCTCACCTCATCCTTAAGACAGCTCCATGGCCCTGTGCCAGGATGACCAGGCAAGTCCAGGCCATGACAGGCAGGAGGGATGGTGACAAGCAGGGCTCATGCAATGGGACATCCCAGGTGACATGAATCTGGCCCCCACCATGTCTTTAAGAAAAACAAGTAAAATGGCAGGGAGGTACAAAAAACCCCAACCAAACAATTTATTCCTTTTATGTTCCCATTGGAGAAGAAGGAAACCACAGGCACCTGCTGGGTGCCTGGTTGGGCTGGCATCCTCCTCTTGTGGCTGGCACAGAGCCAGTCTGTACCCCTGTGACATTGCTTCAGTCCAGCTGAGCATCACCACCTGCCACAAGAGAGGTGTGTGCCCTACGAAGCACAGGGCACACAGGAACATCTCGCGTGTGAAAAAATAGATCTGTACATTCGTTCTGCCTCTGGGGATGGCCTCACATAAATTAGAAGCTGCTCTGGGGAAGGGCCTTGTCTGGAGGCACAGCAATGCAAAGTGGCCCTGCTGTCCCCTCTGAGTGCCCTCTGAGTGCTCTCCAGGGCCAAGTGGAGCTCCACAATGTTGCCATCTTCTCTCAGGAGGTGCCACACTGGGAAGCTGCTGCACAGGGAGGGCCTCACCCATCCCCCATGGAGCGAACAGGATGGGAGCTGCCTTCAGCAGGGCACAAGCAGCAACGGGGGAGGACCCCACAGCTGGGACAAGTCTGTCTGGTCACGGGTGGCACGGTGGTGCTGCCTCTCTGACCGGGCAGGAGGTGGGAGACAGCAGGAGACCTGCTGGGCTCTCACTGCTGTGCCAGTTGCCACTTGAACTTCTCTTCTCCTTTGTGTCTGTCCCGGCTTGGAAGCAGCCAAAGTCCCTGTGGCTGCAGCTGGAGGTGCAAATCCAGCCAGGGAAACAGCAGCTTGCAGAAACCTACCGGAGCTAAGGCACCACTCGGTGCCCACGCAAGGGGCAGAGTTTCACAGCCTGTGGAAGGGCAGCAGCCTCCAGCTACAGCTGCAGGCAAAGCTTCCTGCCAAGAAGCCTGTCTCGGGGCTGGCCCTTTAGGGGCCTGTCGGACCCCAGCTCATCCTAGACTCCTACAGATCCTTCTTCCTGCTGAGGATCTCCTCCTCCTTCCAGCCGCTGGAGTTCTTCCCGAACTTGTAGACCAGGCGCCGCCCGTCCACCCGCTCCAGGATCTCCCTCTTGTAGTAATACCTGCGGCGGAGGGGAGCCGGCGCTCTGCATGCAGCCTGCCGCCGAGCTGCTGCAGGGCACCGAGGGCTCTGGCCCAGCCCTGTGGCGCAGCCGTCCTGGGGCGGGGGGTACTCACCGCATGGCTCGGCTCAGCTTTTCATAGGTCATGCTGCTGTTCTTCTTCTTCTGGCCCCAGAGCTGAGCCACTGCCTCCGAGCGCAGGAACTTGAAGACGCCCTCCCGCCGGTCCTCCCACTTCATCAGCCCCTCGTTCAGCTCGGGGTGGATCAGGATGTCCCGGATGAACTCCCACAGGTGGGTACCTCTTGGAGCTGGGAGAGGAGAGCAAGCTGGTATCGCTTCCCTGCACTTGGGACCTCCCTGAATCCCCCTGCCAAGGGTCAGGACCAGCAGACGCGGCCTGCCCTGCCCCCTGCCCAGCACGGAGCCCCGCAGGAGGCAGCGGGCAGGCTGGAGGCTCACGTACAGTGCTTGCCCTTCCTGCTCTCCAGGCAGTCTCTGCTCTCCTTGCTGAGTTTTCGGGGCCGTCCCCGTTTCCGCTTGCCGTGTTTGCCGTCCCCTTTCTTGCTGCCTGCACAGACACGGGGACACATCAGCTCTGCAGAGCCTGCCACTTGCAGCTCTCCCCTGCCCGGCAACGCAGATGTCCTCCACAGGAGCCGAAGCACAGAAGGGAGGCAGCTTGGGCATTGGGAGAGAGCCGAGGCACAGGCACCAGAGAACCATCCCCTGACAGTCAGCTTTCCCTGCTGTCTCCAGTCTCATCCCACTCTCATCCGTGCCACCATGCCTAGGGCAGGATGCTCTTCCTTCACCAAACCCTGCTGCTTCCTAGCATCCCCAATGTCCCCAGTATCACCACCAGCTGGAATCAATACTGAACAGTCTGCAGTGCTCAGGTTCTCTGACTGTGACCCTCACTCAGGTGCCTCCACCTACCCCTTCCCACCAAACTCACTGTGCCCTGCCTACCCCCTCTGTGTCCCAGAGCCTGCACCATGACCAGGCTCAACAGAGAGAAACTGACTTATGGTGCACAGTTCAGCCCTCTCTCTCTTTCCCAGTGTGGGGATGGATGTTCAGGTGTTGTCCCTAATTCACTGCCAGATGAGATGTGCTCTGCAGCTGCTGGAAGTGCCCAGCAGCAAGCCCTCCCCTCCCAGCTCCTGGCTGGAGCCAGACAACTCACTATCAGGGAAGAGCTTTGCTTCCATGGGGTCAAGGTCAAGGTCACTTCCACCGGAGTCCTGGGAGTTGGGACTGTGCAACATCATGGGTCCTGCTGGCAAAGGAATGGGGCTCAGACCACCAAATGCTGGTATCTTAAGATGTTTCCCACTGGATTCCCCTCTGTCCCCCCACCTCAGGTCACTGCAGGAAGCCTGTAAGACCCAAACCTGCCCGTGGTGTTGGGGCAGTTCCCCACCAATCTCCCAGATCACCACAACATAAAGGGAGTTTTCGACAGGGCAAAACACTGACCTGAGACATCAGAGCTGCCTGGGGACATGGCATCAGGGAAGCAGGTGATGTCTGTGGGTAGGAAAGGGGTTGTGGGCTTCATGTCCTCCAGGGATTCCTTAGCACAGGGATTTCCCAGCTCTGGAAGGTGCAGAGAAGGGCAGAAGGAGTTGGCTGTGCCTGCACCACCACATGGTCACAAAGGAAAAGGCTTGGCCAGGGCCCCTCTCTTACCCAGGTGGCTGGAGTCCAGGAAGGTCTGTTGGGAAGTTGCATCCTCTTTTTCCAGCAAGTCAATGATCCAGTTCAGCTCATCAGAGGCTGCAGGGATAGGAGCACTAGGATTAGTAATGGTTATTTGGTACAGAGACGAATGCTGCTGCTTAATGGGAGCTGAGCCCAGCCCTGCCTCAGTTCTGTTTGATGTCCCCACAACCCCTGTTGCAGTCTCCCCGGTGCAGCCTCCCACAAGCACCTTCTTCAGTGCATGGGGTCTTGGGCTGGTGGGAGGTGATCTCAGGCTCACGGTCTGAGCTGCCAGGCCTGGGGACAAAGGGGGCATTGTGACACTCACTGATCTCATGCAGGCGGTCGTAGAGCTCATCCCCCAGGGGCCCAAAGATGAGGCGCATCTGGTCGCGAGTGCAGTGGCAGAGCGCGTGCCCGTCCATGTTGCAGCAGGAGAAGTCGATGCAGCTGGCATCATACTTGTTCTTCTCCACGTGGTAGCTGATCCACTCCAGCACTTGCACCTTGGTCCAGAAGTATGGCAGCTCACTGAACCACTCCGGCTTGTCTGCAAGAGATGGAGAGTGAGGCTCAGCAGCAGGGCAGCTGTGCCAGTGCCATGTGCCACATGCAGGCTGCCAGCTGCAGCCTGGCACAGGCTCCAGGCTCCTGGTGGTCACGCAGGACACAGTGGGCCCGGTGCTTGGAGGTTTGTAGGACTAGCAAGTACTTAACTCCTGCTCCCAAGTCACTGGCCTTGCTCTGCCCTGCTTTTGTCCTCAGGGACAGCAACAACCTGACACTCCCCAGCACTGTGGCTGGTTTCAGTGCTGCTTGTCCCATCTGTGCTGGGATCGGCCCTGCTCTGCTGCCTGAGCCTCCCTCAGGACCATCCTATGGCAGTCCCAGCAGTGGAGTGGGCACCTCGACTGTACTTCTAAACTGCTCTCCTGGTAAGCCCTGACAGCCCATCCCATGGGATGTACTGGGGATGGAGGATGAGTCCCTTGCCCTCCCTACACATCTAATGTGCTCCAAGCAGGTGCACCCTGTGCCACTCAAAATCTCCACTAGCAACAAGACAGCCCTGGAGAAACTGAGGCACAGTACAAGCTGTTGACCTGTTCCAGTGGGGCCAGGACCTTGCAATGCTCTTCCAAGCCAGCTGTACTGCCTTGCTGCTGACCTGCAGTGCCAGCTTCCCTGCACGGCCACCACCATGCCTACCTGTGCTCTGTGCCAGGGTCTGGCTGCTGGGAAGGCTCAACCCCAGGGTGCTGTCGTCTCCAAGGTGTCCCAGCGTGTCCAGGGTTGGCTGCACTTCATCTGGCTGGTACATGGCACTGATGTAGTTGGAAAAGATGTTGCTGATCTCGCAGGATCCTGCCATCGAGCTCTGTGCCGAGAAACGACAGTGAGCCGCGGCCCCGTGAAAGCGAGGGGGACCCAGGCTCCCGGCACTCCCGGGGCCAGGCTGGGCGAGGCTGAGCTGTCTCTCACTCCCTCCGCCCTTCGTCACCTCTCAGGTCACTTGCGCAGAAACTCCCGCCCAGCACCGACCAGGGCAGGGGCCTGACTCACCACCACCCTGGGGCTGGGAGCAAGGGAGGCTGAGCCGGAGCAAAGCAGGGACACAGCATCGCCATGCTTGTAGAAGAGCCCTGTCCCCAGCTGGCCCCACTGGCACAAAAGGACAGCATGCAGGGGGCTCTAGTGTGGCATTTCGCGGGGATGGGCACGGCAGGGCACACAGCCGCCCAGCACCCTCGACCCCATCGCACAGCAGTGCTGTGACGGGACCAGCCTCCTGCTCACTGCCCACTGCAAAGTCCCCTGTGCTGGCAGCTTCAGTCCTCAGCCAGTCGCAAAAAGTACATCCCAGTAATCGCAGCCAGCAGGGGACCGAACCCCTGTCCGGCCCCTGTGGAAAAGCTAAATCCTGCTGTTCACTTGACAAAAGCTGGAGGCCGGAGGAAGCTCCTCCAGAGCTCCGTCGCTGGCCCCCGAAAGCGCAGGCGGCCGCACCGGAGGCAGGAGCACAGCAGAGCCCCAGCGCATCTGCTGGGCACAGCCAGGATGCAGGGGACAGAAGCAGCCGTCCTGGACCGGGGCACATCAGCAGAGCCTGGATGAAAAAGTTTTGGTACCTTCTGCGCTGGCAGTTCCAGGAGGGGCAGCTAATCCCGAGGGCAGTGAGGGAGCAGGAGCCTGCCGTGCCCGGCCGCCGGGCACCGCTGCTGTGCCAGGAGGCTGCGCCGATGGGCAGGGCCCTGCTCCTGCCGCCTCTTTTATAGCCCAGGCTGCGTAACGCGAGCCGGCGGCCCGAGGGGAATTCCAGCCGCGAACGTTCATGCTCCCAGCTCCAGGTGATTTGCATAATACGAGCCACAGGCCCCAGCCCAGCGCAGCCGTGCCGGGAAATCTGGGCTGGCAGTTTAATCATTGCCAGGGCCCCTGCCCGCCGCTGCCTGCAGCTTCACCCGCAGCGCCCCGCGGGCTCCTGCCCTCGCTCCCGTTTGCCCAGCCGGAGTTCGTTTGCCGGCAGCAGCAGGTTCGCTGAGTGCCCGCTGCCAAGCCAACACACTCAGTGGGGCCAGAGCGGCCCTGGCCATCTCTCCCTGGTCTCCACAGGCCCTCCCAAAGTGGGAGGAAAGAGCCAACCAGTCTGCGTGGGCATGGAGTAGAAACCAGGCAGGTGTCTAAGTACTGCTGCTCTTTCTCTTGTGATGATTTTCTGCCTGGAGAGAGGTCTGAAACACAATTCAGAGCTGTGACAGCCCCTTCCTTCCCATTCACATGCCCCTGGCACACAGACATTCCCCAGGGACACATGCCAAGGGACAAGGCAGGACTGTGGGATGCATTTAGTGAATTACCTTCTGGGTGCCTCTTGTCCCTCTAGCCCTTGGGCAGGGGTTTTTAGGGCCCTCTCCAGAGGTGATCACGGTGGGTTTAACTCTGTGCTGGCAAAGGAGCCCCAGGCCAGCCCAACAACCCGGTGTCTATTTGCCATTTGCTATGCTGAGCCAGCCACATCTGTGCCACACATGGGCTGGCACAAAGCCAGGGCAATGTGTGATCAGGGCAGACCCTGGCATCACACAGACTCCTCCAGGTCCTTGTCATACAACCTGGTTCCTGGCAGCAAATCATCTCATGTGCCAAAATGGTGACAGACTGTTGCAAACAAGGGTGATCTGCCACAGCCCATGAACCAGCAGGGGTAGGGTGGCTGTGTGCCCCATCCTCCTTGTCATGTCACCCTGGCCTGCCATGCCATGCTGTGGCCCTGAGGCAGGCAGGGCCGGTGTACCAGTCAGGAGGAACCAGGTCACAACAGCTATCACCTGCCTCAGCCTCATTCCTCCATGGCACAGTCACGAGTGCTGGGTGCTGCCCAACCCTTTTGATTCCTGGGCACAGCATCCCACAGTGTAGAGAGATGTCCCCACAGGCGGCATCAGCGTCCGCCACTGCAGCCACAGGGCAAGCCAAAGCTACTGGGGAAGCCACCAGTGTCAGGCAGAGGCACCCTGAAGCCCATGTTCATCCAGGAGCTGAACCCAGGGCTCCACTGTGCCAAGGGACCTGCCCCCCCAAGCTGAGCTTCCAATGCTTGTGGTTAGAAGTCTGTCACTGGGGAAGCTTTTCCCACCCACTGCTGAAACTCAGATGTTTCTGAAGCAGGGTGGGACATGCCAGTTCTGTGACATGCCCTGGACCACAAGGAGGGCAGGTGGCACAGAGAAGGAAAATGTTGTGCCCATGTTTAAAAAGAGTAGAAAAGAGGAGCCTGGAAATTACCAACCTGCCAACCTCAGCTCTGTGCCCAGAAAGATCCTGGAACAGATCCTGCTGGAAGCTCTGCTAAACCCCATGAAAGACAGGGAGGTGACGTGAAACAATCAGCATAGCATCACCAAGAGCCTGATCAGCCTGGTAGTGTGACTGCACAAGCGGGCAAGGGAAGGCCAACAGGTGCCATCCATCTGGACTTCTGTAAAGCCTTTGGCATGGTCCCACAGCATCCTTCTCTGTGAGCTGGAGAGATGTGAGTGGAGTGTCCAGGGGGTAAGGAATTGACTGGATGATGGTATCCAAAGGGTAGTGGTCAGTGGCTCAATGTGCAGATGGACACAGGTGGCAAGTGGTGTCCCCCAAGGGTCTGTGTTGGCATCAGTGCTCTTTAGTGTCCTCAGCAATGATATGGGCGGTGGGACTGAGGCACCCTCAGCATGTTTGCAGCTGATAAGACTGAAGGACAGGATGGGAGCCATCCAGAGTGACCTAGACAGGCTGCAGAGGTGGCTGAGGAGAACTTCATGAGGCTCAGTAAGACCAAATGTAAGGTCCTGCACCTGGATTGGGGAAGCTCTCAATATCAATCCAGGCTGGGGGATGATGATGAGATTGAAAGCAGCCCTGTGGAGGAGGATTTGTGGGTGGGTGAGAAGCTGGACAGGAGCCAGCAATGGGCACTGGCAGTCCAGAAGGCCAAGGGCAACCTGGGCTACATCAAAAGTAGCATGGCCATAGATGGAGAGAGTGGATCCTGCCCCTCTGCTCTGCTCTGGGGAGACCTCACCTGTAGGGCTGGGACCAGCTGTGGAGCTCTCAGCGCAGAAAAGACATGGAGCTGCTCTGGAGAGGGTCCAGAGGAGACCAGAGAGATGCTCAAAGGGCTGGAGAACTTCTCCTATGGGGACCCACTGGGATAATTGGGGCTGTTCAGCCTGGAGAAGAGAAGGCTTCAGGGAGACCTCAGGGCAGCCTTCCAATACCTGAAGGGGACCTCCAGGCAGTCTGGGCAGGGACTGTTCAGAAGGGTCTGTAGGGACAGGCCAAGGAAAATGGTTTGGAACTGGAGCAGGTCAGAGTTAGGTTGGACATCAGGAGCAAGCTCTGCACAGTGAGGGTGGGGAAATACTGGAACAGGTTGTCCAGAGAGGTGGTGGAGGCCTCATCCCTGGAGACATTCAAGGCTGAACTTGATGTGGCTCTGAGCAATCTGATCCAATTGGAGATGTCTCTGCTGACAGGGGGCTTGGATGGGAAGACCTTGGAGGATTCCTTCCAACCTGATGTGTTCTATGATTCTGTGATTTTGTTGAGGAGTTTCCAGCCCACCTAAGTCTCTCCCTCATGCCAGGAGATCTGTTCAGATGTTTGATGGGGCATGGACCACAGACAGCATCTCCTTTCCCAGGTCTCCTTTCTCTGCAGACCCACAGCACACCTGGATGAGTGCCACAGTCAGTCCACGCACCTGGGCTATGCCAGGTAGAGGTGCCTTCAGTGGGTGACATCCCGAAGTCTGACTTGCTGTGAGCCCACTGGGTCCTCCTGAGGCTCAGCCTGACTCTTTGCTTAGGAGCCAGACCAGCAGACCTAACCAATCCTCCCCAACACCCTGCAGGAGCCTCCAGCTTTACCGACCTGGAGAACTGCCCTTCCACTTGACCAATGTGTCACAACCCAAGACATGGGGAGAAGGCCACAGCTAAGACATTGCCTGGAGATGCTGAGACACTGTTCCAGGAGCATGGCAGATATAAGCTTCTCCTGGGATGTCCCCATCCCCTCCCCAGAGTCACAGGGCAGCAGTGAGCTGCTGGATAGTGCTCATGGGACCCTCCACTATCAAGGAGCAGCCACAGTACTGATGGGCTCAGGGCAGCTCCTCCTTGAACCTGAGGAAAGATGGCAGAGGGCTGCCACTATCTCACTGCCAGAGCCGGTGGCTCTCAGGGAAGTGTCCTTGTGTTCCACTGCTGCTGGTCTGAGTTCCTAGGGCATGTGGGGAGCATGACAGAGTGCTGCCAATCCAGACTTGGCATCTCACTGCAGTGAGAATGTAATGAGTTTGGAATAATCTGGTGGCAGGGGAGCCACAAGAAAAGCTGCCTGTGGTGCAGCAAGTGGCTGGCACACCAGGCTGTAGGGGATGCTGCTGATGTCCATGGTACTCCCATGTTTGCTTACCCTCTTAGTACTGTGATGTGGCTGTGAGCATGGAGGACCCTTACAACAGGATAAACCATAACTCAGGCTAAGGGTGACACAGGACATGGTGCTGGGGACTGGCATGGCTCTGGGCACTGCCAGCCCTCCAGAGACAACCATTAGGGCTGGCCTGGTACCACTCTCAGGATGGGCACTGCCAGGTGTGTTCTGAGTCCAGAGCTGGGGCTCCCCAGATCTCATCCTGCAGCAGGAGGTGTGGGGTGCCCCGCACAGGAAGTGGGGGCTGTGCCAGGAGGAACTGCACCCAGAGTGGTTGGTGTGGGCACAAACCATGGCTGGCAGCTCCCCGCTCAGCTGCTCTGCCTCAGCAGTTTAACCAGTGCTGGCTGGCAGGGAGCAGTGGGGGGTTGCTGGGGCTGCGGCCCTGCTCTGCGGAGCCTGGGGTGCCGCTCACTGTCCCCCTCCCCAACTCCAGCACCCGCGGCTGGGGCAGGCTGGGTGCCTAACATCTTGCGGGGCACAGGCTGGTGGCCAGCATCGGTCAGCTCTGGGCACTCAGCGGACATCAGACGCTGGCACGGGGGTCGCTCCCCGCAATCTGTATCTCCCATGCCAGCCCGGGGGGCCGGGGTGTGCCCTGCTGCCGCCAGCTCCAGCAGCTCTGCCGCGCCCCAGCGCCGCGATCCCGCAGCTAGGGCTGCCACCTGCCGGCTGGCCCCAAGGCCAACGCTGCCCTCGACCAGCCGGGCATGCTCGGGGCATCCGCCGTGTCCCCTAAGCCCCGGCTCCAGGGCGGACTGCCCGGAAGGTCGTGCGAGCAGGCTGGGCACGGGCAGGAGCCACCCGAGCCCAGCCCCGCAGCACCTTTCTGCAGTCCCGGGACCCTGCCAGCCTGGGGACCTGGGCACTTCTCAGAGGGGTGCTGCAATGCTGCTTTGACTTCCTCCCTTCCTCCTCGCCCGCAGAGCAGCTGAGGCAGCACGGCCCAGGAGCTGCTGCCGCACACCCCCCGGCGCAAGCAGCGCCGCAGCCTCGGTGGCCGTAAGGACGCTGAGCTCCTTCCTGAGCACCACTGCCCCCAGCCCGCCCCCAGCCCCTTGGCCAAGTGCATCCCGCTGGCATGGGCAGCTCCAGCCGTGCCCTTCCCCTCTTCAAAGCTCTACTGATTCATCTCAGGACATTTTATTTGTGAAGAGAAAAAGGGAAGGACCAAACACAGCCACTGAAAACGGCGCCCAGGGACCACGGAACCGACACTATGTACAGCAGCACAGCCGGGTACAAAACCTATCTACACACCTCGGCCTCTGACGGAGCCAGACCCGGGGCTGGGCTGCACCTCGCAGCAGAGGAAGCGAAGCCCTCGCAAGAGCCTGGCCTCGGGAAGCAGCTCCCGGCAGAAGGTTCCGGCGATCGGCGACACCTGTGCGGCGGGGAGGGGACAGAGCCGCAGCCGCCCCAACCCTGCCGCGGGGCCGGCCCCGGGCAGTGTGGAGCAGCAGGTAACCGGGGGCAGAGGCAGGGTGGAGGAGAGGACAAGCCCCCGGAGGTAGGAGGAAGGTGCTGAGTTGTGCTTTTCTAGGGGGCAAAGCCTAGGAGTCCAGGCTAGGGCGTGAGGGTTGTGCTGGGCTCCCTCCTTGCTAGACCTGGAGCACCATGGGGA
Source organism: Tricholaema leucomelas (assembly GCA_013400475.1). Lineage (NCBI taxonomy): Eukaryota > Metazoa > Chordata > Aves > Piciformes > Lybiidae > Tricholaema lacrymosa > Tricholaema leucomelas. The sequence continues at coordinate 41,324 of WAAF01003293.1, read as the reverse complement.
GAGGGCCGGGCCAGGAGGCCTGTTCCTTCCCCAGCAGGGTGAGGGAGGAACTGCAGGGATCGTACCTGGACCCCATCCAGTGTGGGACAGGGAAAGAACCGGGATAGGGGCACTGGGAGAGCACCCTGGGAAGCAGGCACTGGTTCTGCAGCACCAGGGCCAGAGGCACCATCAGAGCCCCCAGAACAGCTGTGCTTGGAGGTGCTGAGGACAAAGGCTGGGGGAGGACAGGACCCTGGTGCTCCAGCTCGCTGCAGCTGGCCAGACTGAGAGAAGTGCTGCCGATGTGTCCTTCTGTGCCATAAGAGCTACGGATGCCAGGGAGGGAGAATGCCCAGGCTCCCTTGGGTGAGCTCACAGTGTTTTGGGAGCCAAGTGGGGCTCTGGAGTCACCTCCACCCTTTTTGTGCAAAGCTCAGCTCTGGGCCACTGCTACACCCTCAGGGGAGGCTGGAGCTGGCCCCTCTGTGCTGGAGGGAGAAGACTCATGGAGCAAGAGCCTGGGAACAGAAGCATCAGGGAAGGGAAAGACCTCCTGGACTGCAGGTATCATCACACCCTTGGCACAAACCAAGGCAGACAAGGGTGAATCAAAGCAAGGTGCAGGGGGCAAAGGCAGCAGAGGGCTGCAGCAATTCTGTGGTGCAGGTCCTGAGCCCTGGGGGAGTGCTCCAGCACAGTGCAAAGGGATGAAACAGCTTCAGCTGCTTCCTCCAGCAGGCAGACCAACCTCACTGTCATCCCAAGCCCCATGTCTGCCTTGAGTATCCAAGCCTATGGCCCCACTCTGAGCTCTGAAGGAGCAGAGTCCAAGGGGCCACCCTTTCTACACCCCCAGCATGTTGGGACCTTGTGCTTTAGTCTTTGAGGGCACCTGTCCTCCCAGGATGGCAGCGTGGCTCAGAGATGTGAGTCCCTTCCCAGAACTCTGTTGTGCCAGAGGAGTGGGTAATGGGCCTGTGCCAGCTTCCCAGCCCCAGCAGAGGACTAATCTGGGAGCTCCAGGGTTACCCTGGTTTGTGTTCAGTGCCTGGGACAGAATCTAGGTTCAGCTACATTTTGGGGGTGAAGACATCAAACATTACACATGAGAATCAGCTTCTCTCACAGGCCACCCCCATCCTGGGCAGAGACTTGTCCAGCACCAGCTCCCTGCTGCACCAGGCTGCCATCAGCTCACTGCCCAGCCCTGCCAGCCTGCACAAGGGCTCCACTGCATCTACAGAGAGAATCTGTGAGAGCAGAGGCTGAGTTGAGCCTTTCAGAGGTCACTTTCCACCCTTCTGAGGGACAAGAGGGATCACTTTCAGGCTGTAAATCAACCCAAATCAAGAGTAACAAGGCCAAGCCTCAGACCGAGTGTCCCAGCAGTGGCAGGAGCCAGACCTCAGTGCTGTGACTCAGTGCAAAGGTAAGAGCTGGAGCATGGGGAGAGCAGGATGCTGGGCCTGCTGTGCTGCCCAGGAGGAGGCAGGGAGGGGGACACGAGGGGTGGCTCAGACATGCAAGAAGATGAGGGTGAGGCCATGTGTCCCCAGGATGAATTCAAGTGTCAACATGATAATAATAACAATAATTAAGAGAAGAAAAAACTAAACCCACAAAACTCCCGACAAAACCTAATGACACCAGCACCCAGCTTGCACCATGAGGTAGCTAAACCAGAGCAACATGCAAGAAATACTCTTCTGCATACCCACCCCATACAGACACTAGGAGACACACACACACAGAGCTGTGGGACTACAGTTGTCCCTCACATCACAGACACACACCTCTGGACAGCTGCTGCTGTGCCACTGTACCCAGCTCTCTCCACCTGCAGGCTGCAGAAGCCTGGAAGAGCCCTCAAGGTGCTGCTGGATGCATCAGTGAGGTGCTCAGTGTCATCCAGGACTGGCCTCTCAGGCCTGGGCAACGAGGCAAGCACTTGCAGCCTACACACAGGAAGAAACTGGCAGCAAAAGCCAAGGCAGGTCTGACCCTGAGCCTCTCCAGAGCAGGTCCACTCAGGGACTTCAGCAGGGATCAGCAGGAGGGTGCAGGTCAGGCACTGGCAGGTCTTGGTGCAGACACTGATGCCCACATGGTGCACACACACACCCACACACCCCCCTACCCCCGCCCTCCCACCCCTCTGCCCTGACAAAGACTAAATCAGCTGAAGAATGGGGAGAGACATCCTCCCCAAAACAGGCTTGGGGGTAACACCTCCTCCAGCCCCCACATCTGTGCATTCCTCTGGTGGCTACAGTGTCTTGTGAACCAGTTTCAGTTAGCCTCAACTGGCACAGTGTGCAACTCCTTCCTCGAGCTGCTCCCAGTGCAGCAGGCTTCAGCCTGGGCCATCCTCCAGCTGTTCTTTGCCTTGCTGGGTCCTCTCTGGCTCCTGGATCCATAGGGGCCAAAGCTGAGCTAGCCCCCTCCCAGGGCTAGGGCTGAGAGCAGAGCCTGGGGAAGGATTTACAGCTTCCAGCACCCAGTGATGGCAAAACGAGATGGGCACAGGCATGGGCCCCGGCTGCATTGCTCTGTGACCTCTCTTCTTGCTTCATTTGCCATGCTGCAGGAACCCACCACACAGCCTCTGCTGAAGGCCAGGGTGTCAAGAGCAGGGCAAAGCAGCCCTGCCCTTCCCCACCACAGGGCAGGGTGGGCAAATGGGCATGAGCCCAGGAGCTGTGGGTCAGCTGAGTCTGTAACTGGGGCTTGGCAAATGTCAAAGGTGATTGCAGTGGATTTATCTGGAAGGTGTCTGGTGGAGATTTTCCAGGCTTGCTGTGCCTCCAGAGCAAAGGAAACCAGAGGTGCACACCTCCAGCTGCTGGGGACAGGTGGATGGAGGATGAGGAAGGATAGGACTACCAGGAAATCCTTCTGCAGACCACCTGCAGTGAAGCTGTCCTGTGAACTCTGTCTCCAGGGAAGGAGCCCTCTATGCTGTGGTCCTGGCCAGCAGACACCAATTGTCCTCCTGGCTGTGGAGTGGAGACAGATTCCTGCAAGAACCAACCCCAGAGGCAAGAGGGACAGAAGCAGCACGTCACAGCGGAGGCTACAGGAGCCCATGGTGGCAGGAGGGAACTAAGTGTCTCTGAGGAGGGGCCAAGGAGCTCCTGGCAGCCGTTACAGCAGAGTGGGTGAGAAGAGACAAAACGTTTCTTGGTCATTGGAAAACCATCAAGAAACCTCAGCAGGAGGGAAGGTGGAGCTGGCAGTGTCCCATGGAGCTGTATCTTCACTGTTAGAAGCACCAGATGGGACATTGTCCACCTCCTAGGTCAGGCACAAAGAAATCCCTGTCCCTGGGCTGAGCTGTAGATCACCAGATCTTGACAGTGAGGCAGAGCTCCCCCCAGCCTCCTCTCCTGCCAGGGCTTCCAGTCTGTCTGCAGGTCTTAATTTGATCCCACAGGTAGCCTCCTCCCACTCCAGAGCTTCACTGTCAGGTCGCTGAGGAGCAAAGGCCAGAGGGGCAGTGTGACCCAGGGGTGCCCACAGCAGCCCCCCAGACATGCTGCAGAGAGGCACTGCAAAGAGGAGCAGGCTGCCCACCCCCAGCCCACGGCAGCATGCAGCCCTATACAATCCCAGGCCCTCTGGCATTGGCAGATGTCCCAGTCTGGTTCAGGGAGCAGGCAGAGCCCAGTGGGGCCTCAGTCTCCAGCTCACTCCACTGGCAGCATTTGGGGTCAAAGAGAAACCCTGACCTCCAGGGCTGATCCTGACATCAGGGCTCCTGCACCCTTTGGATCAGCTCTAACTAGGTCAAAACAGAGACACCACAGGGAGCTGCTGTGCTGGGTGTCCCCAGGGCAATGGGGGCTGCTTCAGGGGTGGCTGCTGACTCCCACCCCACCACCCATGCAAAGGTGCAAGCAGGCCACAGCTGCCACAGAGCTGCCCCAGTAGAAGTGGGTGCTCAGGAAGGAAAAAATGAAGACAAGGAGGGGAGTGGCTGGGACCAGGGACAGGTCACTTCTAGCAAAGACTTATCAAAACTGGGGGAAAACGCAAAAGAGTTTCATACCGTGAAGAAGCAGCTCAGACCAGAGAGAAAGAGAAAAAAAGAGACAGAGAGCAAGCAACAGAGAGGAGGGCAGAGGGAGAAAGAGATGGAGAAAAAGGAAAGACAGAAGTGCATGAGCAGGAGTCAGGAGGAGGGTCAAGGCAGACTAGTAGCACGGCCCTTTATGGCAAGGACGCGTCGCGGAAGGCAAGGGGTGAGCCCAGGCACGTAACTCCATAACTTTACCCGGCAGTCACTGTGGCACAGATGGGTGGTGGGGAGGAGGAAAGACAGAGAGACAGAGAAAAAGGAAGGGAGAAAAAGGACATGGTCGAAAAGAGGATATCAGTCTTGCTGCCAAAGAGCTCCCCAAGAGCAGCAGAGGATGCCTAGCCCCGGGGAAGAGGAGTCCCTGCATGGAGGATAACCCAGGGCACCGTCAGAGCGTGAGCAGAGAATAGCTCTTGGCACTGCAGTGGGAAGGCTGTGCGATGGGGTGGGCTAAGGTGGGCAAAATGAGATGAGGGAGTGGAGGGATGAGAAAGCTGTGAGACTCCCCTCTGCCTTCCCTCCCTGCTCCCTGTCTGCTCAGCACAAATCCACCCAGTCCCAGGGATGAGAGCTCAGCCCAGGGGGCTCCCACCTCCCGGGGGCTCTGGGGAGCAGAAATGCTGGGGCTCACCTGGAGGCAGTGAAGATGTGTTTTGAGTTGGTGCAGATGGCATTGATGGGGCTGTCATGCCCTTTGATCTCCCCGACTGGGGTGAAGGTGTCCACATTCCAGACTTTGATCACTCCTCCTCGGCAAGCACTCAGCACCATGGGGCGGCCAGGGATGAAGGCCAGGGCACAGACCCAGTCTTTGTGGGCATTGGGGATTTGCTGTAGGTGTAGGCACAAAGAGACCATGGCTAACCTCACCTGCAGCACCACCAGCAGCCTCATGCACCCAACCTGGGGTGGCAGAGCCTCACTGTTAGACCAGGGCTGGTCTGGCCTGTAGGGCCAGCAACGCAAAGTCAGGGGGAGGTGGATTCAGCAGCCGGGGCTTGGGTTGTTCCTTGGGCAGGAGGCAGCAATCCTGTCTCCAGAGGGAGGCACCACCCAGCTGATGCTGCAGCCTGTCTGGCAGGGCAAGCTGGCAGTCCTGAGTGCCCCACAGCACAGACTTCCGGGGGCACAGAGCCACCTCAGGGTGGTCTGTCAGATTCCCAGGAATGGGAGTCCCCTACCTAACGAACTCAGGTGCCACCTGTGCCCCATGTTACCCCGAGGACCTGTGCTGTATGCTCCCCTACAGACCTGGATGAGTTCCTGCTGCTCCAGATCCCACTTCTTTATGCCGTTGTCCCTGGAGCCACTGAAGAGGACGTCTCCCTGGATGGCCAAGCACTCAATGCCATCATAGTGAGGGGGCTCAAAGTTGTGAGTGGGGCCAATGTTGCCCACTGTGCCCTCAGCAATCTCAAACACCTGGGGGAAAAGCAGGAGGTGGAAGAGTACAGGTAGCACTGCAAGCAGGGCTGAGCCTCTCTTGGCCATCACCCTGTGTGTTCTAGATTCAGAGGGATGCTGGAAAGAGGCATGGGCCCTGGTCAGTGGAGGCTGTTTTAGGGCTGAGGTCTCTTTCAGAGGTCCTGCCTCCATTAGGGGAGCCAGCCCCCATTCTGCTGCATTTCAATCCATGAACCAAGCTCAAAGCTTGCAGCACTCAGAAGAGTGGAATTCTGTCTCACTCATCATCTCACCATCCCTCTTCACTCCTCTGGTGCCAGCTCCAGTTCAGCCTGCTAAAAACTGACCAAAACCTAACAGGAAGGGGCAAGCTTTTGGTGTGCTGCAGCTGTTAATAAGCAGGCACAAAACATCTGTATTGGGGAGAAGTAAGCAGAGCAGGGTGAGCTGCTGCTTTGGGGCAGCCATCACGTGCAAGTACCAGTCCCAGAGACCAGGAGATCAGAGAATGCAAATCCATCTCCACAGCCACAGTGGCCAAGCCAAGGGCAAGAACTCGGGTGAGCGGAAATGCAAAACCCTCCAATGCAGAGCTGAGAGCAGAGCCTGGGCTCAGACTGCAGGATGAGAGAAGAGCCCTTAGGAACTGCCAACATCCCCTCAGACAAAGTGCTCTGCCCTCCCAAGGGGCTCACCTTGACGTAGTGATCCTTGGAGCCTGTGACCACCAGGTCGTGGTTGCTGCCAGTCTGGTTCACTGTCAGGCACATCACAGGCCCAATGTGGCCGCTCAGCTTCCCCACAGGCTGCAGCCTGAGTTGAACAACCTGGGTCAGCCTGCCAGCCCCATCCCAGGTGCCAAAGCTCCTCCCAGGGGCCCTCTCAGGCCCTAGAGGCCCCCAGCAGGGCTTGTTCCCCCTGGGGGACAGTGAGCAGGGCCACTCCTCTTCCTAGTGATGCCAGAGGTGGAAGGCAGCCTTGGGGTATGCCAGCAGCCAGCTACAGAGCCTCAGCTGCAGCAACAGGTCAGCAGCCCAGTGCCCACCTGGCAGGGAAGTGGGCAAGGTGGAAACCAGAGTAGTGCTGGTCAGCCCACAGGTCTTCTCCTAAGCTCTGCCCAGCTCACAGACAAACTCCCTACCCCAAGCAGCCCCACTGATGCTCATCACAACTCGAGTCCCATAGGAAAGGGTCCTGAAAGTCCTTATTGCAAACAACTTCCCTTGCTAAAAAGGCTTTTGCTGGCCCTGGGAGGTGTCGTTTCAGCCCCACCTCGAGTGGACAGTGTCCCCTCAGCATCCCTGAGCAGTCCTGCCCACCCCAGCTCCAGCCCTCACCTGCTCAGGTCCCAGATGCGGACGGAGTTGCCCGTGGCAGCGTAGAGCATGGTGCCAGTGGGGTTCAGAGCAATCTGGTTGATCTGGTGCTCGCCCTGCACGCTGCTCACAGTGCGGCTGCTGGTCCCAGCGCAGGCGTCCCCAGAGATCACCTGTCCAGAAGAGCTAAGGGAGAGAGAGGTGAAGGGATCAGAGCCACCAAGGTCCTGCTGAGGAACTTCACTGGGCTGTCAGCTCCAGGCTGGCACAGGTGGGTCCCACATCAGAGAAAGACCCTAGAGGTGTCACAATGGTATCAACAGCCTAGGGCAGTGCTGGCAGAGGGAGCCAAGGACGTCGAGTGCATGTGTGGCAGAGTATCCTGCTCTGGTTTCCATTTGAGGGCCGCTGCTCCTCTCCCATTCCTCTTTGCTTGTGCTGGTAGTCAGCACAGGGCCCCTGCTCCCTGGGAGAAATACCTTCAGGGCAAGTAGGATGAGCTGAGGTTGGGTGGAGAAAGGATCTCTATGCTGGAGCAAGCTCATAGCCCGGGCCTGGCATATTCTAATATCTGAGCCCTGCTCCAGGCTGGCAGACCACAGCTACAGCCTGTCCCAAGCTCCCTTTCAGACCTCCAACTCCTCATAAAGATCTGAGTTTGTGATCTACTTAGCTGCAGTGCTGCTAGGGGCAGCACCTCCTGCATGGACCTGCTGGCTCTCCTGGCCACTTCACAGAAGTAGCTGCAAACCTCTTCAGAGCTCTTCACCCTGAGCCTTCACTGCAGGAAGTCACAGAACCCAGCACCTAATTCACTAACCCCTAGCACCAAGTGCCTCATGCAGCCTCCTCTTAAACACCTCCAGAGATGGGCACTCCACCACCTCCCTGGGCAGCCCATTCCAATGCCAATCTCTCTTGCTGTGAAGAACTTCCTCCTAACATCCAGCCTGACCCTGCCCTGGCACAGCTTGAGGCTCTGTCCCCTTCTTCTGTCCCTGGCTGCCTGGCAGCAGAGCCCAACCCCAGCTGGCTACAGCCTCCCTGCAGGGAGCTGCAGGCAGCAATGAGCTCTGCCCTGAGCCTCCTCTTCTGCAGGCTGCACACCCCCAGCTCCCTCAGCCTCTCCTCACAGGGCTGTGCTTCAGGCCCCTCCCCAGCCTTGCTGCCCTTCTCTGGACACCTTCTTCACCTCAACATCTCTCTGGAATGGAGGAGCCCAGAACTGGACGCAGCACTCAAGGGGTGGCCTGAGCAGTGCTGAGCACAGGGGCAGGACTGCCCTTGTCCTGCTGCCCACACTGCTCCTGAGTCAGCCCAGGATGCCATTAGCTCTCCTGCCCAGCTGGGCACACTGCTGGCTGATGTTCAGCTGCCACCAGCACCCCCAGGGCCCTCTCTGCTTGGCTGCCCTCAGCCACTCTGGCCCCGGGCTCGTGGCACCGCTCCAGGCTAAGCCCTGAGGATGAGGGGCGTGGTCTGGCAACCTGACCCCAGGTGGCCCCGCCCCCCGATGGGCGTGTCCTCCAGACCACAGGCTAGGCCACGCCCACTTCCGGTCCGCAGCCCTATCAGAGCCAGAGGCGCTGCGCTGCCTGCTCGCTGCCTGCCTCCGGCCCTGCCCTGCGCCGCTGCTCTGCAGCCGAGCCGGGCGGCCACCGACCCAAGCGGCCCCTTCCGCCAGTCCGCCTCTTTGGCCAGTCCGCCTCTTTGGCCAGTCCGCCTCTTTCGCCAGTCCGCCTCTTTCACCAGTCCGCCTCTTTCGCCAGTCCACCTCCGTCCAGGCAGTCCCTCGCCATCGGTCTGCTTTGGTATATATTTCTGTGCCTGTTCTCATTCCCTTGTACTTTTGTAGCTCCCTTACCTCAACTACCTGTTAGTTGTTGTTAAAGTTTTTCACTTCCAAACCCGGTGCAGGGCTGTCTGCTGTGGGTGTCCTACCCTTTCACTTTTTCTACCTAATTCTGTCAAAGGGGGAGAGGGGAGGCATCCTATTAACGTTATTTGTTCCATTGGGCTCTGTGACTCCAGGAAGCTGAACTAGGCTATGTGGCCAAAGTGCAGAAGCCCCTCCCAGGCCCACGCACCCCAGGCTCCCTCTCAGCCTCCCTGTTCCCAAAGGATGCAGCATGGGAAACTGGCACTAAATCAGCTGGTACTAGGCTCTGTCCCCAGCTGCAGCAGGTCCTGGGAATAGGATTCTGCCAGGTCAGAGATGCTCAGAGTGCTCGGGATCCCCCCCAGCTGCTGCTGCCTGCCACATACGTGAGAGTGCGGATGCAGCGGGCAGAGTCGCGGATGTCCCAGACCTTGATGTAGGAGGTGGACACGGTGAACACCAGCCCCGTGTGGCTGCAGTACTTGATGGAAACCACATTGTTTGGGTGACCCTTCAGGGAAGCAATTTCTTGGCCTGTCACCAGGTTCCACATTTTGCAGCTCCGGTCTGCAGGAGGAAGAACATTCCCAGAAGTGCCAAGCTGCAGGGGTGCCACCTCTAAGGGCATGGTGGGTTGAGGGCAATGCCCCTTCTGAGCATTCCCTCCCTCCACCCATGGAGCCAGAGGAAAGCACCAAGGCAGTGCAAGGCAAGGCTCAATGCTGAGGGCAGGAAAGAGGGCCAGGAGGAACCATCCTTACGGTGCCTGGCACTTCACATGCCAGCAACCCCCACGTTCCCCTTGTCCATCACACACCTTTGGAGCCAGTGAAAAGCAGCTCATCAGTGGCATCCAGGCAGAGTACAGGCTTGGTGTGTCCCTCTGCCACGGAGACGCACTGCAGTGGGGCCGTCCGGGCGTTCTTGGTGCCACCCACAGGGTTAATGATGCCCCTTGCACGGGAAAGAAAGAACAATTATGGTGGAGTGTGTGGAAGGGCAGCATGCTGCATAGCCCCAGGGACAGGGGAGAGCAAGAGCTGCCTCATCCCCAACATCTTCCACCACCTGGCAATGCTGCGGGTCTCTCCACCTGAACCATGGTCTGACCATGGGTCTGCCTGGAAGTCCTGTGAAGCTTCCTGGGGCACCCCTTTTCTAGTGCCTCTGCCTCAGCAAGACTGAGAAAGGGAGAGCTGCCCAGGGCCTCTGCTGTCCTGCTGAACCCCTCATGCCTGGCCAGGGCAGACCCAGCTGGCTGTGGAGCTAACTGCACCTTCTCCAGCCTGAGGCTCTGGGACAAATGTTTCAGGGTACAATACCCAGCAGCCCAATTCCTTGGAGGCTGTCAGTCTGTGGCTGGTGACAGGGTCTCACTCCTCTACATAAGGCTACCACAAGGGTGACAAGAGACAGAAGCAACATTTGCACCCAGTACCCCTACGGCAGTTGCTGTGGGAGCTCTGCACCTACTGCTGGCTCTGCGGGGGGCAGACCTGTCCCTGCCAAACCTCCCTCCAAAAACACTTGCTGCTTGTCCCCCACGTTAATGGTGCTCAGGGTGCAGAGGACCAACAGCCCTACCCTTCCAGACCCTAGGGTGTGTGGCCACCAACAGCTCTGCCAGCTGACACCGCCAAAGCAGAACCTCCCTGTGGCCACAGGGCCCTGGGCTGTGCCTGTTCTCTTCTTGCAAGCAGTGAACCTGCAGCACAGGGCTGGAGAATGGCAGGCCAGAAGCCAGGTAAGGTTGGCACCAGTCATGAGGGCAAACACAGGCTCATTAATTTGGGCTTGGGAATCACATGCATGTGATCTTTCTTTGTTAGTTGGCACTGCACTTACAAACTCAGGCTGCCCTAGTGTTTGTACCAGTCTCAGGTGACACTGGCTCAGGCTCAATGTGACACTGAAGCTAAATGGAAATCCTGGCTGCCCAGGGCCAGATGTTGTTGATGGACTTTGCTTTGCTGTCTGACCACAAGCTGCCCAAGGTGGCACAGCAAACTCATCTGGTGCCACCTCCCAAGTTGACCTGTAGAAGCTCAAGGAGTGGGCAACAGGAGAGGACAGGCTGATCTTCCTAAAGGGTGGAGGAAAGGTGGCACCTTTCATGCTGGGAGACCTACCCAGGCAGGGGGTGCACTGGGACCAGCCCAAAGTTAAGTTTTGCCCCACAGCCTGACTTGGTTTCTTCAGCAGAGATCTGCCTACCCACAACCAAGCACCAGGGGAGCACAAACAGGGCTGGGGAGCACCCGGAGATATCTGCCTGGAAGATGCTTGCAGGAAAGCCACACAGGGAGTGCCCAGAGTTGCTTCTCTCCTTCACCAACATGGCACTATGCTGCTGGGGAATGGGTGGGGTAGGGTGGTGTCATGCCAAGAACCCACCAGAGGTGAGGGGGACATGCTGCCACCTCAAACCAGCCAGACCCCAGAGGTGAACCCAGGGCTGTGGTTCCAGGGGCTAATCAGAGCAGGGATGGTTTGCACTCGCACCCGAGGGGACAGCCTCAGACACTGGAGGTGGCATGCCAAGAGGGGACAGCACACACAAGATGGGAGAGAGGGAAGAGCAGCAAAGTGCAGGTGGAGCATGCAGGGACAATGAAGAGCAGACTCGTGAGACAGAGAGGAGGAGGAGAAAGGAATAATAAATAGAAAGTTGTCTATACCTCAGCACCTCCGAGACAGAGGAATCGCTGTCATCAGACCTAGGGGCAGAAAATTAGGATTATGGGAGAGAAAACCCAGGCTAGAAGAGGCAGCAAAGGAGTCAGAGGTGGAGGACTGTTATTGCATCCAAGCCAACGTAGGACAGGGAGGAGGAGGAGAGGAGAAGGGGAAAGAAGCATATGTGGAGAACCAGGGGAGAGAGCAGAGGAGCAGGAGCAGCAGTGAGGAACAGAGAGCAGGTCTCCATCAGGGAATGGCAGCACTGCCAGCAATGCTCTGAGCTGAGGGCAGCTACCCAGCCTGCTGCAGGGAGAGGCTGGAGCAGCATTTGTGGGTTGGTGCCAGTCTGTCAGCTCCCTGCCAGCCCACATCCCACCTCACTCCATCCTGCTCCGCAGCCTTTTCCAGTGCTCCAAGTCTGGCACCACCCTGTTTCCAAGTAGGGCTCATCCAGAGGCCAGAACTGTGAGCTGTTAGAAGCCTGTTCAGGAGGGTGCACACAGCAAGCAGGACAGGTCAAGGGGGCAACGTGGCCATTGCAGAGCTCCCTTGTGGAGAGGAGCAGAGTCAAAATGGTGGCAGGAGGCTGCCTGGAACTGCCCTGGGTCCTGTGCTCCTACACCTCACTGCAGGACCTGGCATGTGCCATTTGCCCTTCACCCAGGCCTCTCTGCCCCACCAGGGCTTACTTGTCCAAGGCAGAGCCCTGGCTCTGGTTGCTGGTCAGACGAGAGAAAACGTTGCGGTCGTTGCGGGGCCGTGTGGGTGGGGAGGAGGGAGGTGTGAAGCCAACGTCTGAAGGCCTAAGCCAAGAAGGATGAGAAGGACACGTGAGCTGTGAACTCTTCACCTGCCAGCAGCCTGGCAGACCAAGGCCCAGCAAAAGCTGGTCCAGCCAGCATCTCTCCCCACTTGTCTGGGCCACCCAACCTCTCTCTGCCCAGTCTTACCTGGCAGGCTGCCCACGGTCATAGGATTTCCTCCTGGTCAGAGGCGAAGTGTCTGAGCCACGAGACTGCCTGGGGCTGAAGCAAGGGAAACAGAGCAATAAGTGCCTGGCCCCACCACCCTGCTCAACATCTCTGTCGTTTTCCAGCAGAGCAAACGGGCCTGCCCTGGAGTAACAGTCCTGAGATCAGAGTATGCCTCAAGTCATCCCACGAGTGCAAAGGCCTTTGGCACCCCAAGAAGCCTTCAAGGATGATAGCTCACAGCAGGGGGTTGGAGATCCTTGCATGTCCTTTTTTTCCCTTCTCTATCTAAGAGAGAACATCAACATACTCCTAGACAATCTCCAAGTCCCTCTGGAGAAATCAACCACTGCTTGCTCTAGACAAGCCTGGATAGAGGCAGGAGTGGGTTCAGCCTCTTTGCTCTCCAGCTCCAGGGCAAAGTTTTGCACTCACTGGACCATGCCTCCATGAACCTTCCAGCACTCAGGGCCCCATCACCCTGAATCTCCCAGCACTCAGGGCCCCAGCACCCTGAGTCTCCCATCACCCAGGGCCCCAGCAACCCCTGCTCCCCCTGCTCACAAAGTGCTTCCTCGTGTGGGCAGGCTGATGGTGCGCGACACTTTCTCCTTGTAGTACGGATCTCGGATGGAGAAACTGACCCCATCCTCTTTGATCTCCATGAGGGATGCCAAGGACTTGGTGATGTTCTTGGTGGAGACATCCAGTGTGGGTCCTAGACACTCAGCTGACACTGCCTTCATCTGCCCTGACAGCTTGGGCTCTCCCTAGAGCAAGGCAAAAGGCTCAGGCACAGGCAGCACATGGGAAGACAGGGAGCAGTCAGAGAGCTGTGGGGTGGAAGCACTGATAGCCTCTGACCACAGGAGGTTGTGTTCCCCTGGCCCCTGCTGCCATGGCCACCACACTGCTGGATCTCCATACTCGAGGCAAATGTGCCAGCAGGACAACAGCTCCACCTTGGCCCACAATGGATGCAACCCTGCAGAAGGACTTCTGGTGCCTACTCCAAGCTAGTGTTGGCTGATGCAGTGGATGTCTTCCAAGCCTCTGGTGCTTCAGAGGAACACAGCAGGAGGCCTTGGTTCCCCCTTGCCTGCGGCTGACCCCACCAGAGAGCAGCCACACTTTCTTAGGCAAAGGCTGGCTCTGCCAGGGTCAGTGCAGAGCAGAGGCCTACAGCACTGCACAGCGTCACCTCCCTGCAGCCCTCCCATGCCCTGCAGCAGGCCCAACTGACCTTGAACTTGAAGTCATCCTGGCTGGCTGAGCCCTTCATGGTGAAAGACTGGGAGATGCTGCAAGGAGAAGGAAGCACAGATGGATCTTCAGTGCCAAATTCTTCACAGAGAACTGATTGCCACCAGCCCACCAGACTCCTTGGGTCACCCCCTTGCTCCCCAGCACTCCTTCTCCAAGTGATGACAGTCTTCACTCCCTGATGGTGTCTAAGAGACATCTCTGCTCCCCTCCCCAAGGGCTGGGGACCACAGGAAAGCTGAGGTACAGCTTTCTTCATCTGAGTCCATCTGCAAGATCTCATGGGTGGCACCAGGCATCTTGCACAGCTTATGGCCTCCCCAGCCACCGGTAGGTCAGGCAGAGCCAGGCTGGGTGCTCACCTCCCATCTGAAGCCAGGCTGAACTCCGAGACCTCCTCATCTGTGCTGGTGTAGCCATTCTCTGCCGGAGAGAGAGAGCACATCAGCAGTGCAAAGGGACCCCATCGTGCCAGGCCAGGCAGCTGGCAGGGGACACCTGCTTCTCATCCCCATTGTGTGGTGGACAGAGCACATGGCTCCCTTCCACCAGCACCCTCAAGGCAGCCCTGGACACCCCAGTCCACACCATGGCACTTCCAGGTTTTTTAGGCAAGGACCCACCAGCCCTGGGTCCCACCTTGCTGGACATTGTGGATCAGGGCCTGCAGCTCCGGGTGGGACTCAGCCTTCTCACGCAGGGCATCCAGGAGGGCATGGTTATGCGAGGAGTTGTTGGCATCTGTCTGCCGCAGCCGCCCCTCCAGCAGGCGGATCTGAGCCTCCTTCTGTGCCACCTGCAGCCCCTGGGGAGGAATGGCCACACTCGGCCTCAGGCGGGTTCCTAGGGTGCCCACAACAACTCCCCACCCTGGCACCATGCTCCTCTCCCCAGCTGTGAAAACCTCCTCATGCATCTGGGTCTGGATGTGGCACCTTGTCAATAGAGGCCTTCAGGAAGTTGTCCAGCAGGAGCCGGGCTTCAGCCAGGGAGCAGGAGCTGATCACCACCGAGGTGTCCGTGGAGTCCAGCTCCTCCTGAAACGCAGAGGGAGGGGTGTTGGATGCTGCAGGAGTTTTGCTGCTGGGGGTGGGGTGGGCAGAGCTGTCTCTCCATTGCCCTGCCAGCACTGCCCGGTCCCAATGCTGAGCCTCTTCAGCCTGCCCAAGTGGCTGCTGGGGATATCAGGCCATGGAGATGGCCAAGGCAAGCCGAGTGGCATCTGTGTTGCTGCAAACATCCTCAACTAATCTGCAGACACCAGCCCCATCCCCACAGCAGATCTTAACAAACATTCTCTTCTGCCCCACTGAACTAGGTGACAGCTGGTGACAAGCAGGGACAGCACACAGCCTCCAGCCTGGGCTGCAGCCATCAATGGGGAGCTGGTGCTGCACAGCATCTTGGTGGTGTGCCCAGTGCCAAAGCTTGCCCAGACACAAAGCTTGCCAGGTTTCTGCTGGGCAAAAGCCAGTCCTAAAGCATGTCCCCAGCACACAAAACTCCCATGGGGATCACCCATGGGAGGATGGGGGCTGCAGCTCCCCTTTAATCCCAGAGTGATGGGGCCACAGGGCACCAGCAGCCTGTCCATGGACACACAAAGACCCAGCTGCACTCCACAGGTAACCCCCTAATGACAAGTGACTGCGTGGGTGCAGCCCCACCAAGTGTGTGACATATGGCCCAGAGGACGGCCAGGATGCCCAGCCTGGCTGTGCCCAAGGATGCCCTTGCCTCCCAGGGATGCTGGGCCCAGTCCAGCCACTCACCTTGGTCTCCTCAATCTGCATGATGGTGGCCTGGCAGTCAGAGATGCTGTCATTGATGTAGTCGATGTTGGCCCCCAGCACCTCGATCTCCTCATTCAGCTCCTGCAGCCCCTTCTGTTCCAGGGGGCTCTCTGCCTGCAGCTTCGCCCTCTTGCCCAGCAACGCTTCCTGCAGCAGTGCCAGCTCCTCACGTTTCTGGGGGAAAGGGAAGGGATGTGGGCACTGTCAGCACAGCTGCCCCCCTGCCCTGCGCTCACCACCTGGCCCTCGGTCCCCACAGTCACCTTGATGAGCCGCTCCATGTCAGCCTCCAGGTTGACTATGGTCATCCTCTGCATGACGATGTCGAAGATTCGTCGCTCCAGGGACTGCCACTTGAGCCGGGCAGCTTTGTTGAAGGTCTGGCTCATTCCCTTCTTGGGGAACTTCTTCCTGCAGCCAGAGAGGAGAAGAGGCAGATGGGTGAGCAGCTACACCATGCCTGGCAAGTTCTGCTTGCCCCAGAAGGATGCCTGGACTCTGGCTGGTCAGGCGCAGAGGAAGCATCTGCATTGTGGATGCATTGTCCAGCTTTCCTGTCACCCCCTAGCGACCACAGGGACAACAGGTGGGCCCAGCAAGGTTTGTCTCATGGCTTTCAGTGCTCGTGTAAGACCAACACTGAGCTTCAGCCCAGGGGACAGTCACATGCTGCTGACACAACCTGTCTCTGGGGCAATGGAGTAACACAGGCCACATGCACCATCTGAAGCTGGCCCTCAATTGCTGCCAGCAGCCAAAAGCTTGACATGGGAGCCCTGGGATGTGTCATCACCCACCCACACAGCCCTGACCTGGTGGGTCGAGTTCCACTGGCAGAGGGTGAGGAGTCTCCCAGGAAGTTGTTGATCTTCCTGTTCCATTGGCGCACGATGCTGGACACGGAGCGGGCACTGGACTCAGGCTCAGAGGAAGTGGTGCTGGCAGAGACCTCTGTGCCTGAGTCCAACATGGCTGCCTTCTGGCCAGGCCTGCCTGCGGCCCGCTCTGACATGGGCTTGGCCAGGCGGCGCAGCGCCGACACCTGCCCGGAGGAGGGAGGAAGGAGAGGGTGTCAGACAGGTGTCCCCAGCTGCCACCTTCACCCTCAGGGCCCTGCGCAATGCCTCTGCTGTCTGCAGCCATCTCCTGCCTGCTTATGGAGCCACACAAATCCTCCCACCCTGTCCCCAGACCTGGCATTGTCTGTAGGATGGAGGGGGGCTCTGAGCCAAGCACTGGGGCCAGGACTTCCACAGGCACTGAGGTCACTGTGGAGGCAAACCAACTCCTCACCTCTTGGGTTTTCCTCCGCAGCACAATTTCCTGCTGGCGCTTCTGGGACTCCAGAGCCCGTATCTGAAACTGCAGGAGAGGGACTGAGCTTCGCGGGGCTGCCTGGGCACCCCAGCGATGGGCACAGCCCTGGGACTGCCACCACTAAAGCCTGGGGATTTTACTTTGGCATAAACAGTCTCACTTCTGGCTTTAACAGAAAACAGGTTTCCAGCCCCTGGTGGTGCATTGCCCCCTGAGCATGGCAGGCAGCTCACAGCATCTCCCCCAACCACACCAGGAGCCCTTGGGAGCACTTCAGCCCTGCTCTGCCAGGGCTGTATGGCCCCTGGTGAGGCCATGGGTGCAGCAGGGCCCCAGGCTTCACTGACAGCACCCTGAACAGCCATAGCAGGATAGATACCTGCTCCCAGCCAGCCCAGCTCCCAGCTGCACAGAGACACCTGCAGGCTCTCACCTCCTGCCGCCGCTGCTCCTTCCTGAGCTGTGCGATCTCCCGGTTGCGCTTGGTCTCAGCCAGCCGCCTGCGCTGCTGCTCCTCCCTCATCTGCTTCATCAGTGCAACCTGGCACAGGATGGTGCCAGCTGTCAGTGCGGGCACTCAACTGGTCCAGGACACACAGGCAGGCAGATGTCCTGCACTTGCCACCGGGAGTGGAAAATCTCACTTCTGAGCAGGGAAGCAGTCCCAAGGTGGGGATGCCTGCCTGCCCTAGCATATCCTGTACCTTGGCTTTCTTCATTTCAGCCACCTCTGCCTGCAGCTTCCTCAGCTCGCGCTCGTAGCGTGACTGGTTCTTGAGCAGCCTGGCATGCTCCTTCTGGGCGGCCTGCAGCTTCTGCAGGTCCCTGTTCATCTCCTTCAGCCGCTTCTCATAGTCTGCTTTGATCTTGTTGGCTTTCTCCTCCGTGTAGCACTCCATGGTGCCTGAGGGAGCAAGGAGAGGGCTCATAGTGGCCACACACTGGGCTCCTCCTGCACCTACACACCTTCCCTGGAGGCAGCAGGCACTGCTCAATCCCCATCTCACCAAACTCTTCCCCCACCTGTCTGCTCTGGTCCCATCACAGCCTGGAGTCTGTCTGGGGGCACTCACTGTAAGTGATAGGTTAAAGCTCAGTGTAGGATGGGGACAGTGGGTGAAAGTGCAGTCACTGGGCTGAGAGGAGCTATAAAGCTAGGCTGATCTGCTGAGCCTATGGATCAGCTACACCACTAGGCTCTGGGCTCTTCATGTGTTCGCCCAAGTGTTTTCCACATCTCGTGTGGTGTTCAAGGACAGAAGAGGCTTTGCCTTGCAACCTTTCCAGCCATCTCTCCACCTGACTAGTCCTGCTCCCATAGCAAGACAAGCAGTCTTGGGATCCCAGCGACTCAACCACAGGCAGGGGAATGGCAAAGCTCTACCAGAGCCAGCATTACACGCAGGCTCAGAGTCAGCTGGGCAGGATGGGGCCTGGTGCTGAGGGGATGGGATCCCATGGGTGAGGCTGTTCTCACTGAGGTTCTGCAGGACGCGGTCCCGCTCCAGCTGTGTGTCCCGGATCTTGTTTTGCAGCAGAATCAGCTTCTCCTCATACTGATGCTTGAGGGTCTGCAGGCGCCGCTGGCTGTTCTCCAGCTCATCAATCAGCTTCTGCTTGATCTCGATCTCACAAGTCAGATCTGCCAGGTCTGCCTGGAAACTGACGGCTGGAGGCCGATGGAAGACAGTCAGGCTGGGAGGGGTGGGAAAAGCATAGCTTCCATGGCCCTGCTGAGCCACAGCACAAAGAGAGGGCACAGGAACTGATGGGAGCCCACAGCTGGGGAGCAGCTGTATCCCAGAGAGCACTGGAGACTCCCTGCAGCAGCCCTGGTACTTTGTCAAGCCCTGCAAGAGAGATGTGGCCAAAGTCTCCCAGCACGCTCCCCCGTTCCCAGGACCAGAGCTCAGTGCCATGAGACACCAGAAAATGCACCCCCATAACCTGGGCTCCAGGCATGGCTCCACACTTTACCCTTCTCCTCTGTATCGGAGTCTGAGTCCACCAGGCTCTCTTCGCTGCCTGAGTCCTCATCTTCATCATCATGCCCATCCTCTTCCTCACAGCCACTCTCATCCTGTTCCTCATCCTCCTCCTAAAAGACAAACCTCTAACTTCAGCTTGCAGCACAGCCTCACCCTTCTCTCTGCAGCTCCTTCCAAACCTGAGCTCAGCCCCCAGCAACGGGCTGCAGCCTCCCATCCCACAGCAGGATGCCCATTTCTGGACCTCTGGTGTGCACTGTTGAGCAGCAGGTCTGTGGCCCATCCACCCTTCCATCCATTCCCTCCCAGATGAGTAGCACTGCATCACCCAATCCTTCTTCACTTTTGCTTACTGAAACCAAGCCCAAAAAGATGTGGACTCCACAGCAGGGTTGGCTGAGGAGCATCCAGCTCCCCCTGCTCCAGTATAGAGCACTCAGCTCCATGGCCCCTCCAGCCCGCTGGCAGGGCCAGGCTGGGTGTGGTTCCTCTTCCACCTGGGGCAGTGACAATGCTCTCCACACCCAAACACTTGTGTGAGTATAAAGCCTGCTCACCTCCTCTGCCTCGTTCTCATCTGTCTCCTCCCCATTGTCCTGCTGCAGTTTCTGTCGTTTCTTAAATGCTTCTTTCTCAGGGCTGGGGGAGAGCAGAGCAGTTCTGATGAGTGCCATCATGAAGGAGCCTGAGGATGGGTCATCCTCCTCCTTGTCTCCTGCTCTTGGGCTTTAGGGAAAGTTCTCTGAGATCACACAGAGACCACGTGCAAGGCACCACAGGGAGGGGAATGCAGGCAGCTGGACTTGTCTTGGTGCTCAGGCTACAGTATGGCTGGGGGAAGCAGGACACCTGACTCCACCCAGACAGACAGGGAGGGACCTCCAGTCTCCTCCTTCCCACACCGTCCAGCATCTGCCTTCACCTTTTCCTCTGCTGCCTCCTCTCTTTCTTCTTCAGGCGCTCCAGGTCCTGCTTGGCCCGCCGGAGGACGTCGGAGGCCTCAGTGTCCAGCGCCGCCGCTGGGCTGCAGAGCCCAGGCAGGGCTGGTGTTGGGGACAGCCCAGCGGTGTAGGGTGGCCGGGCAGAGACCCGCGAGAGGCTGCGGCGCAGGGACTCGTTCATGGACTCACTCTCCAGGAGCTTGGTTCTTGGGAGTGGAGACAAGCTGTGCTCAGAGGGGACCACCCTGTCCCTGCAGGGGACCTTGCCTGGTTTTAGGATGGTATGAGCCAGGCACAGATTCACCACAAAGCTGCCTCCCACTAGTGATCAGAAGATCAGGATGCCACAAGACAGGATCCCAAGACCACACAAAACGCTGGGATTGATCCAGCTTTAGGAGTGCAGTCCCTAGGAGACACCAGGCACTTGCACCAGGGTTTCCCCCTTCATCAGTGACCCCACAAGAGGCAACACGGGCCAGAGTACTGCCTGGCACCAAGGCTTTGGCTCCCACAGCCCCAGTGTAGGCAGCTGTTACTCCACCAAGGCTTACGACTCACCCCAGTGACACTGGAGGCAGGGAGATATAAAGCCACACCTGGGCACGCACTGGCTGAGGGTCCCAGGTCATGCCCTAGCCGCCGTGCCCAGCTCACCTCAGCTCTTCAATCTCACGGATGTAGTTCTGGATGAGGGTGCCAATGGCTTCGTTGCCGTCACCTGGAGGAGCAGAGGCACAGGTGGATCACAGCACCCATCCGAGCTCATCCCAACATGCCATGCACTCACCCAGCCTCACCTGCCTTGGCCAGCATCAGATTGGCCTCCTGGCTCATGAGGTGTGTGACCCTGCTGTTGATGGCATCGATGGCCTCCTGCATGGCCTTGATGCGCATGCGCAGAGCGCTGTTCTCCTTCTGCAGCAGTGCGTTCTCGCGGAACAGGTCACTGTACCCCTCCGAGCCGTCCTCCAGCATCACCCGCTTGCCCTGTGGGGACAGAAGAGCGCTGGCACACGGGGGCCTGCCACTGCATCCCTGGGGACAGACCTGCCCAAAGCCCTGGCAGAGGCAAATCTAAGGACCAGGAAGGCCTGAGCTCAACAGGCAGAGGGTGAGAGATGCTTCAAGGCTTCTGCCTGCCTTAGCATCCCCAAGAGACTTGCCCATGGTGCTGCCTGGGGCAGGGCAGGACCTGACCTGCATCTGTTCAGCCTTCTGACCTCTTCTAGCAGCAGAGGCAGAGGATGGTGGGCAGGTGCCAGTTCAAACACAAGCAGGGAGGCTTTTTCCTGCCTCATTCCACCTCTGCAGGCTCGCTTGGGCACTCACTGCCTTGTACTCCATCAGCTCCATCTGCAGGCGGGCAATCTCTGCCCGCAGGGCACTGATCTGCTGGCTTGTCTTGTCCTGGTTCACCACCACCTTGTTCTTGATGTTGCGAGCTCGGTTGGCATACTTGAGTGTGTTCAGCGTCTCCATGAAGTCCCGGTCAGATGGGCTCACACAGGCAATCATGATGGTTTGGCTGGGGGAGGTGAAGGTCACAGTGAAGACAGCTTCCCCCACCCTGCATCAACTTGGCATCTGGGGACCTGGGATGCAGCACAGGCCACCTGCCACCCATCCTAGGCCCTTCTGTGTTTTACAACCAAGGCAGAAAGTGGGGTCAGTTCCCCCCAGAGCAAGGGCACCAGCAAGTCTCCACAAGCAACATCTCACAGCACTGAGCAAAGCAAACCTCCACCAGCCCACACAAGCCCGGACAGCTGCACTAGGATGGACTCTTTGGAGAGGTATTCCTTAAGCAGGCAGGGACTTCATCCTGTGCCAGGCAGCACCACCTGCCAAGTCCCAGGTCTGCAAGGGCTCCAGAGTGCTTGGCACCAGCTGGGTCTGCCAGAGCTGGCTAATTGCACCTGGGACTTAGGAGGAGCCCTTGCAGGTCTTGACATCTGCAAAGTCACGCCCTGCGTGCCAGACAGGACTTGAGCCCTGGAATAGCTTCTACATGGCTCCATAGACCCTTGGCCATATTTGCAGGGGGACAGTCCCTACAGTCCTCTCCCAGAGCCTGGCCCCAGCCTGGGACCCCCCGTACCTGTTGCCCCCAAGGGAATCCTGCAGCAGGCGAGTGAGCTTGGAGTCGCGATAGGGCACATGGACAACTTTCTTGCTCTGGTCTCCGAGGGCACTAATGACATTCCCCAGGGCCAGCTACCAACACAAAAGAAGGCATCTCTCAAATTTAGCCCCTGCTGAGAACTAGGCTGTCACACAGCCAGCATGACAGGTCTGAGACATTAGGGTGCTGTGGCACATGTTTGAGGTGCCAGAGGTGGCATGGGGTTTCCCTTGCTAGTTTCAGCTTTCCCACTCCTTCTCTGGTGTGAGCCTCTCTTCCACACATGCTGAGGAGCAGCACTGAGCCCTGGTGTTTCTTTTAAGCTCAAGTAAGCAAACTTCAACCTTTAGGGGACTTGTGCCCCTGTGCCTAGCTGGATGCCTCTCCACAGTCCTGCCCTCAGCAGCAAAGCTGTGCTCTCACTGCTTGTATTTTGTATTGTTCATATTCCTGCCTACAAGGCCAGGTAGCAGAGACTCCAGCAGAGACAGCAGCAACCCCAAACATCCCAGAGAAGCTTCAAGCATGACTGCCAGGCTCCCCCAGGCAGGCCCTGCCTCCACCCTCCCATTGCACACTAGTGCCCAGGGTCATACCAGCCCACAGTTGATGGAGATGCCCTCCTTTGCTCTCTCGCCAGTGGCACCTGTTCGCTTCAGCCTCTCTGAGCCAGCCAGGTCTACAAAATGAAACTTGGCTGTGAGGGTCTCATAGTCTGTGGTGGGCTGGGCTCCATCCAGGGGGCTGGGCACCTCCCCGTTCACCTGCAGCCAGGCACAGAAGGAAGCAGTCATCAAATTGGACCCAGAGTGTGCAGGAGCATTGTTGGCTGCACCCAAACAGCAGCAAAACCCTCAGTGTTCACTCTGTGCATCCAGCTCCTCAAAGATGGGGAAGAGGATCCCAACAGCAGCTTGCTCTTGGCCATCCCTTGGGCCAGACAATCCCTGCCTTGGCTGGGGCTGCACCAGGGCAGAGCTCAGCTGGCAGTGAATGCTGCCAGTGGCTATGAGTAGAAAGCAGACAGACCAAATTCAGTCTCTCTTTGCAAGACTCCAACTGCTGCCCCCTTTCCAAGAGACCCCCATGTGCTGCCTGTGTAACAGGCAGGAACAGCAGAGCCACGAGGCAGGAGCTCATCTCACCAGCTCTGGGCGGGGGCACACTCTCATCTGGCACAGGTGAATGGTGAAGATGGCATGGGAGCGGGAGCTCTGCACGTTCATCTGGGTGCTGGCAGTGGTGCGGGACAGAGCTCCCTGCTTTAGGCACTGGATCAGCTACAACGATACAGGGCAGGAAGAATGAAACTTCATTGTCCTTATGGGGAGTCAGAGCAGCATCCTGCTGCAGCCTGGCAGCACACCAACCTCTCCTTGCTCTGTCCCATCCCCAGGAAGATCTCCCCCTTCCCTATTGCACACCTGGTTTGGCAGGCACCCAGCTGCCATCCCTTCTCCATGCCTGCTCCGTCCCTCACCCACCTCATCCTGCGAGCTGATGAGGCGAGAGGTGACCCCCGTGGTGTAGATGCTGCCAGTGGCATCCTCATGGATTTTGATGTTGGATTTGCGGTGGCGTGCGTCAGGGTCGCGGGCACTGTCAAACAGGTCCAAGATCTCCTCATTGTAGAGCTGAGGAGGGCAGAGGTGGGTGCAAGGTCAGCAGCAGTGAGCAGGAGGCCGCTAGAGCCCAGCAGATTGGGACTGACCAGAGCTGCTCCCTGCCATGTTGATACTGCATGCTGCAGACCAGCAGAAGCGGCCCCAGGAGGGCAGCTGTGCATGCAAGAGCAGCAGAGGATGTGCAGGGCTGTGGCTGCAGGCAGGAGATGAGGCATAGGCAAGGCCTGACCTACTCGCAGAGGGACCCAGCTAGGCCAGGATGCCCAGAGGGGATGAGGTGCCTGGGCACACAGTGCCTGGCTGCCCTGTAAAGATCTGAGCTGCAGTTGGTTGGTTCCAGCCGCTCAGCCCTGTCCTGTCTCTGTGCCACATAGGCAGCTGTGCAGGAACCAGGACACTCTCAGAGCCCTGTCCCTAGAGCCTGAGCAGACACCTGGCAGCTATGCATCACCTTAGTCTTCCCTGGTATTCCCAGCCACAGGAGTCAGCAGAGCCCCTCTCCTGTCACAGCTCCCTGAGGTCACCTCTGCTGGGTGGAAAGGAGGACCAGGGAGTGATGGGCAAGCAGGGAAGACTCTGGAGGTGTTCAGGACCAGGTTGGATGAGGCCTTGAGTGACCTGTTCTAGTGAGAGGTGCCCTTGCCTATGGCAGGGGGTAGGAACTGGATGAGCTTGGAGATCCCTTCCAACCTAAACCATTCTGTGACTCAAAGCTGATAGAGGATGACCCTATCCATATCTTGACCCTCTTGTCACCCTGGGCCAGAGGGACAGCCTTGCCTTCTTGCCCTCCTGTCCAGCACCTAGTGTTGAAGCTCACCCTCCTGCAGTCACGTCCCACTGCAGGGACCAGGGTCACATGAGGCCAGTGGGCTCCTGGCAGTGGAGAGGCTGAGGCTAATCCAGCCCTTGCCAGCCAGGTGCAAACAGGCTCCCCAAGGCTTTAAAACCCACTGCCTGCTCCAGCAGTCACAGGGTGGGGATCAGCAGGGTCACACACCCCGCATTAGTGGCAGGACAGGGGCTGGTGCCCAGGGCCTGCTGCAGCCATGTGCCCACACTGGCACAGCAGAGCCGATGTTGCCGCAAACCCTCCCTGTGCTAGCTGGACACGGGTGGCTCTTGGTGCAGTGGCATAAGAGCTCCCAGTCTGATGTTCATGTCTGTTTGGTAGACCAGTGGGCAATGCCTTCCAAGAGCCTTGGTCATCAGACCAGCAGGCAATGGGTTTCACTCTCCCAACATGTACAGCCCCCTGCGGCTGGCAGATGCCCCCCACCTTGAGGCTGCCAGCATCCCACTGGGCATAGCTGGCCTGGGGAGTGTGACCATGAGTGGTTTTGAAACACTGCAGAGGAAACCTCGTTCCCATTCTCCTCTGTAGCTGCAGGACAAATGTCACTGGAGCTGTTCTGAAAGCCAAAGCCATCAGGAGTCAGAGGTGGTGACAAGACAGAAGGGCTATGGAAAGTCTCCGTGGCAGCTGGTGTGACAGGCTGGGACAAAGGCAGAGCAGGCATCTTTCATGTGTCCCAAACCCTGCTAACAGGTCACTCAGCTCCCTGGGGCAGTATGGGATGATCCCAAACAGCTCACGGGCAAGAAGCCCCTCCAGGATAACAGGTACTGCTTAGGGCACTGCTTCCCCTCTCCGGGCCATCTTCATCTGGAGGATCCCAGGTGAGACAGCTGCCAAAGCCACAGCTCAGCAAGATCAGAGCATGAAGCCTCTCTTTCTGCCTGTTTCCTGCACACTGTACCCCAGCTTGGGACACCAACCAGATGAAGTTTGCTCAGGAGCTCAGATTTGTTCAACACTGCCCTGTGTTCTCACCAGGACCTTAAATCAGTGTCTCTAGGCTTTCACCCCAGAACTGCCCCCCCAGGGACTCTGATGCAGACATGCAAGATCCACAGGCTTCCTGGGACAGAGCTCTCCCGGGAAAGAAGCAGTTAACAGAAGAAGCTGTTAAAACTGAGAGGCCAAAGCAGAGGGGGGAGAGGATGCAAAGTAGCCTTCTCAAGGTCAAAGATGCAGCAAAGGACATGGGAAAGGTCCCCACAGAAGGGCAGTTTGGTCTCTCCTTATTTCTCTGGGAATGCTGGTCCAGACCCCGGGCAGCAGGTATGCCACTGCTCCTGACTGAGGGCAAGGATGAGCAAGCCCAGAGCCACCTCAGTTTGCAGGAGACCACACAAGGGGCACTCTTTGCAACCAAGAAAGTGCCACCTCAGTCTGTGGCCATTGTTGAGGTCAACAACGTTCAGGCGTTTTGGGTCTCCTCTGCCCTGGCACACATCTCTGGCCACACACCTGCTGTGGGGTACAGCTCAGGTGAGGAGCAGCCAGAACATGGAGGACTCAAAGAGCCCAGGACATGGGAGCTCAGTAAAGCAGAGGGCAGGGCCGTGGTGTCACCTCAGGCCTGCTGTCACTCACCTCCAGGAACTGGGCACTGACTTTGAACTCGGGTGCTGCCATGCCCTGACTCCGTGCCACCCGCTTGCGCTCCTCGATGCCACTGAAGAGGTGCCCGATGGCCCGCGGGATGATGCCCTGCTCCTCCTCAGAGACGTTCATGTCAAAGCCAGTGCCCATGGTGTAGGTCTTCCCTGCACCAGTCTGCAAAGCCAGTGAGGGAGAAGCTGGCTGGACCCTTCCAGGCTCAGCTTTGCCCACTACACCCCAGAGATCCCCTTGCCACCCTAAGCTCCCCAAAATGCCTCTGCTGAGCCATTCTGATCCTCAACACCACCCCAGCTCCCTCCTGTGCCTCCCTCCCAGCCCTCTCTCACTCTCCTCCCACCCAGTGCCTAGCGACAACTCTGTCCCCTCCACACCCAGGAGTTTGTACACTCCCCAACTCTCCTAATATCTGTAGGTGCCATCTGACCAACCACAGCACTCAGTGCTACATGGGAGCCCAGTGCCCGTGCTTAAGGAGCAGGCAGAACATGTACCTGGCCATATGCCAGTACAGTGGCATTATAGCCCTCAAAGCAGCCTTCGATGAGCTTGCCCACACACGTTGCATAGATCTGCTCCTGCCATGTGTCCAGGTCAAAGACAAAGTCATAGGTGAAGGCCTTGTCCTTCCCCAGCAGCACCTGGGGCTCGCCAGGTGTCACCGAGGTGCAGATGTGGCATCCCTCTATCTTCTCTTTGGACAGCTGGGGACGGATCCTGCAGGAAGAGAAGCAGGCTAGGGGCAGCCTGAGGCTCGTTCCAGCCCTGGGAGACACAACCCTGGTCTTGAGGATGTGTGTGTGACCCATGCTGGAGCCATGCCTGCTGTGGACAGGGGACTGGCAGCACTTCTGCTGGCAGCATGGAACAAACAGGGCAGGGGATGCTTCAACTCCTGCACCAGTGACAACCCTGATCCGTTTGTGGCTGAGGAAGAGAGAGGCTACCAACTACCTCTGCAGGTGACAGGCAACACTGGGTGCCATGGCACGGGCAGGCCTGGCAATGCCATGCAGCTGCACTTTGAACTGTCCTTGCACGAAGAGCTGAACACTCCCAAAACGGCCCAGCCAGCCTCCTCGTGCCCGTGCTGGCTCAGGCCCCTTGATGCCCCTGCCGGAGAGCGAGCTCTGAGCTGCATGCAGACGGTGATCAATACATCGATGCAGCCCTGCTGGGGACTGCAGGGGACAGGCAGCTGTTGGGCCGTGCTGCAGCCACACACTCAGCAGCAAGATCCCACCGCAGTTCCATGGGCCTGGAATGCCAAAACGCAGCGAGACAGCCCAGCAGGCAGGCTGCAGCTGTTCCCACAGCAGCGGGAAGAGGCCTGGCCAGGCTGTGCGGGGCTGCGGGGAACAGCGGCCGGGAGCCCTCGGCAGCGAACGGCTGCAGCCCAGTGCGGCTCTGGCACTGGCACTGGTAGCAGCTCCAGCCGTGGGTCCCAGTGGGGGTGCCAGGTTTGGCAAGCTGGCTGTTGCCGGAGGACAAGCGTAGAAGGCAGGAGCGGGGAGCCGAGCGCCACGGAAGGAGCTGTGGTTAGAGCTGCTGGGCGCACACCTCCCCCCGGCGCTTCATTAGCAGCTGTTTAACTTCATTCCTCCCAAGACGATCGATGGCTCCAGCGCAGCGGCCGCCGCAGACGCTTCGCCCCAGCCATCAGCCAGCGGCAAGCAGAGCCTGGGAAAGCCGAAAGTGCCCGAGCCTGAGAGGGCAGGGCAGAGGGCAGCGCCAGCACCCGGCTTACGCTGCCAGCAGCCTGTACAGAAGCCGAGTGGGAGCAGCGCTGCGTGTCCCTGGGCTCATTTAGCTTAGCAGCCGCAGCAAACAGCAGCTTCTGACGTGCTCTACCCGAGACTCGCGCCTGTCGCCTTCCCAGGGTCCCACCCTCCTCCAGGAAAGTTAATATTATACACTCATATCACACAGGACTTCTGACAGCCCCAGCTCTCCCACGCCACAGCGTCCCAGGCCTGCCTTCCCAGGAGGAACATCACCATGCCAGGCACTGGACAACAGGAGGCCTTGGCCAGACAGGTATAGTTTATGTGTAGTTCATGTCACACCCAGGCACCACAGCATCATTTAGGCTGGGAAAGACCTTTAACAGAGTCCCACCACCAATCCAGCACTGCCAAGTCCACCACTAAATTACAACCCTCAGCACATCTACTTTTGAATACCTCTGGGGAGGGTGATTCCACCCCAGCCCTGGGCAACCTGTTCTAGGGCTTAACAACAATTCCAATGAAAAAAATTTCCTAATATCCAACCTAAACCCCCCTTGGTGCAACTTGTTCCTGGGGAGCAGAGCCCAACCCCCACCTGGCTCCAGCCTCCTCTCAGAGAACTGCAGAGAGCAATGAGCTCTGCCCTCAGCCTTCCCTTCTGCACACTGCCCACCCCCAGGTCCCTCAGCTGCTCCTTCTCAGTTCTGTTCTCCAGACCTTTCCTCAGCTTTGTTGCCCTTTTCTGGTCCTGCTCCAGCTCCTCAATATCCTTCTTTGAGTGAGGGGCCCAGAACTGAACCCAGGATTTCAGGTGCTCAATACAAGGGCATAATCACTTCCCTGCTCCTGCTGGCCACACCGTTGCTGATCTAGGCCAAGATGCTGGTGGCCTTCTTAGCCACCTGGGCACAAGCTGGCTCATCTTCATCTGCTGTCAGCCAGCACCCTCAGGCCTTGTTCTGCTGGGCAGCTTTCCAGCCAAATGTGACCTGTCTGCAGAGTCAGCACCAGCTCTCTGCTGTCCTCAGCCTCACCGGGTGATGCTCAGGGCGCTGCTAACTCTCGCTGTGCTCTGCCTCAGTTTCCCTGCTCTGTCACAGCAGGTTTGGTAGTCATCAGTTCACCATCTGAATGTGCATTCTGGCACTCCTTGTCTCTGCCTTTACCAAAAAGCTGCTGGCCATGTCCTGTCTGTCCATGGGTCTGCAAGAGCTGAGTGTGCTGCTGTCAGGGCCTAACCTGCACGACAACAGAGCAGCTCCCTCACCTGCATCTGGACACAGCCAGCCAGCCTGCTCTGGGCATGGCCTACAAGTAGGGACAGCTTGTGCCCAGTACCAGAACCCACTGCAGAGCCAAACACAGTGAGGTGTCCTGTCCTAAAGGGCTCAGTTCAGAGAGCCCTCAGAGAGCCCAGCTGATCCCCTGGGAGCCCCTGGAACAAGCACCTAATGTTATATGGCAATTAGGCACATGTCTGCTAAGCAGCAACCAAAATAAAGCAGCCCTTAACCAGGGGGTGCTGCTCACCACCACCCCCACCCAATCTTGGGCAGGTATGGACCAGAGCCCTGGCTCCACTGGGCAGCCTACACCCAGCTGTCCCCATGCTGGCACAGGTGACTGCTTCTCCCTGCTGAAGCCAGCATGAGGAGGACAGGCTGGGCTGGGGCCAGCAAGGCGATCAGTGCCAGCTGATAAACCAGCCTCAGCACGGGCAAAGAGCCAGGGAGAGGAGAGCCAGCACAAGCCTTGCCACAGGCACTGTCCCCAGGCAAAGGGATGGTGACAAGGGACCGAGCTGCAATGGTCCCAGCTGAGTGCTCCTGCCAAGCAAGCCTGGCCCCTTCCCCGCCCTGGGCACTCGATAGATGATTGGGAACAGATGGATGCACAGAGACAGAGGCACAGGCAGGGGTGCAGGGTGGCTCCTTCCCGAACCCACAGCTTTCCCCGGGGCAATGACAGGCAGCATGGCAGCAGCTCCAGCAACAGCTCCAAACATGGCAGCAAAAGTGGCCTGTGTGCCAGGGGGAGCCTGCAGCCACCCGGGGACACAACTCTCCATCACTCCCCTTCCCCACAGCACTGGCAAGCTATGAAAGCCTCATCTCCAGGGCTCGGCTGCCAGGGAGTCCGCGCATCTGGGAGGAAGCGGGAGGCGGATCCGCACCTCCAGAGGCAGGGAGCCTCGGCAGCAGGAACAAAGGGCGAGTTGTTCAACTCCGCTGCCCGTGCCAGCGCTTGCCTGGGGGGAAGGGGCGAGAGCCAGGCGATGCTGAAAGCCAAACGCTGGATGGGCACCTCAGGGCTGCCAGCTCCCACAGGAAGCCCTCGTAAGGTCGGCTCAGAGGTCCCTACCTCCTGGCAGGAGCAGCCTTCCAGGCGAGAGCCCTGTCCCTGCCGGTATCTGCAGCCACGCAACCAGTGGGAGGGAAGAGCTCAGCACACCGGGCACAGCCCCACCTCAGGGCTGCATCCACCAGCGACCACCACCCAGTGCCCTCCATGCACTGAGGGGAGGCTGTTCCCTTGTCCACGAAAGCACAACAGCTGCCCTGGACTGCAAGGTTCCTGCCCCCATGCATTCCTGTCTCCCTACCCTTCTGCCTCAGCTGCCCCCCTCCCCAGCATCAGAGCTGCAGGAGCCTTTGCCAGACTGCCCAGATTCACATGTACCCCCCCTGCCAGCCTCTTTATCCCCTCTGCTCCCTCAATGCTCTGCCCCAAACCCACTCTTCATGCTTTGCTGCGGCCCTGTGATCCCACCCAGCAGCACAGGGCAGCCAGCAGAGCAGCTCTAACACACTGTCCTGTGATCCCCTTGGATATCCGATGGGTCAGGAACACCCTGGGCATTGCAAAACCAGCAGACAGTGTGTGGCACATGGGGGTGCAGTGTGGCAGTGTATGCAGCACTCGGCCTGGACAAACAGCTCCCCAGGCAGCCAGGTCCTGCCAGCATCATCAGGGGAAGATCAAAGTGCTTCAGCTTTTCCCACACCTCTGGAGTATCACAGCAAGCTCAGAGCTGCACACAGCAGCTCCCCAGACCTCAGCGTGGCTTGCTGCTGGGGGAGCAGCTGCCCTTTTGCCCAGGAAGGGATGTCTTAGGTCCCATTCCCTGCTAAGCATCGGGCTCCAGGAGAGGCCTGGCTGCCAAGGGCTGGCTGTTTGCATGTAGGTTGCTTTGGACCCGAATCAAGACAAAGTTAAGCATTTAATTAGTGTGGCAAGGGAGCAGGTCAGCAATCAGAGCAAATTGAATCAGGCCCCTTGGGGACTGCCAAGGCTGGTCAGCAAATGCTCCAGTTAAGAGCCACAGCAAACCACCTGCCACCAGCAGCAGCAAGCACAGCACAGGGCAGCACCAAGCTCAGCCTGCCTGTAGAGCCACTCACACCACACACTCAGTGCCTGTGCTCCAGCCACACTGCCAGAGCAGAGGGGGCCATGCCCAGTGTGGCTCAACCAGCACCTGGGGCAGGATTGAGCTCTCTGGATGCTGGACTTCCACCCTGCCCTGCAGCATTGGACAACCCAGGGACAGGTAGGTCTCCACAGAGCTGGAGTGTGCTGGATACAGGTCAGTGGAGGAACATGCACCCAGCCCACGTCCATGACCCAAGGAAGTGACCCCCAAAAATACAGCACAGAATCCCAGAATAAATCCATTTGGGAGAGGCCTCCAAGCTCATCCAGCCCAACCTTCCACCCAGCACTGCAGGCTCAGCACTAAAGCATGTCCCTGAACTCCAGCTCCAGAGCTTCTGGAACACCCCCAGGGATGGGGACTGCAGCACTGCCCTGGGCAGCCTGAGCCAAGCTTTGAGAACCCTTTCAGGGCAGAAATATTTCCTGAGCTCCAGCCTGAGCCTCCCCTGGGGCAGCTTGGAATCATTCCCTCTGCTCCCGTTCCTTACCACCAAGGAGCAGAGGCTGCCTCCTCCTCTCTCAGGGAGCTGCAGAGAGCAATGAGCTCTGCCCTCAGCCTCCTCCACCTGCACACCTCCAGCTCCCTCAGCCCCTCCTCACCCCTAGCTGCTCCAAGCACTTCTCCAGCCTCACTGCCCTGCTCTGGATAGGCTCCAGCCCCTCAGAGTCATTTCTGCAGTGAGGGGCCCAGAGCTGAGCACAGCACTCGAGCTGTGGCCTGCCCAGTGCTGAGCACAGGGGGATGGGCACCTCCTGTCCCTGCTGCCCACCCTGGTTCTAATTCAAGCCAGGATGACATTTGCTTTCTTGGCCACCTGGGCACTGCTGGCTCATATTTAACTGACTGTGAACCAGAACTCCCGGGTCCTTCTCAGAATCTTGGCCCATGGCTCTCACCTGTCCAGGCCCCTCTGCAAAGCCTTCCTACTCTCTCAGCACATCAACACAGCCACTCAGCTTGGTGTCATCTGCAAATTTGCTGAGGGTGTCTTAATCCCCTGCATGGATGTGCTGCCCAGCCTCCAGCTGCCTAGCTTGCTCTCCTATGGGGCAAACCCCACAGCCTTTGACCCCAGAACACCCTGAGTCTCCCCTAATCCTCCTGCTTCAGGTTTTCCTGAGCTTAGGGAGACCTTTTAATTAGGTCTTGGCAACCACCATGTGCTGCTTATTAGCTGTGGCAGGAGGAGCCCAGCACTGAGATGCCATCTGCTCTGCCCAGAGCTCCACCACATGTCCAGGACCAGGGATGTGCTGCCTGCTTGGGGATCCAGCAGTCAGAGACACCCAGCCCAAGGCAGCAGGAAAAGATCAGCAGGGCGCAGGAGGAGTGCAAGATTCTGCTCTACCCAGCCTAGAGGGGAACAGAAGCAGATCAATTTGGGATCTCTCTGGACTTCATCCAGCTTCATCACCATAATCCACTGGCAATGTCCCCAGGATCAGGCTGGGAAACACTACCAGGATGTTTGGAAATGGCAGCCCTGATGCAGGCACCCACAACAGGCTTAAAGAGCCCAGGCAGGGCTCTTTAAGCAGTGCAGGCAAACACTTGAGGCACAGCAGAGCTTCTGCTCCCCTGCAACCACACAGCAACACCCACCGAGGCACCAGCTTAGCAGCAGTGGCAGCAGTGACTCTGGGCCTGCCAGGGATCAGCCTGACCTTGCAGCGGCACAGAGGTGCCATGGGGGTGGCACAGGCAGATGGACACTCTCCCCCTCCTAATCCTGCACCCCAGTACTGAGGCTCCCATTTCCTCCCAATCCACTGATCCACACCCACAGGGTGTCATCCTTTCCTGGGTGCCCCTGTGCTGTGCCCATCTCCCAGTCCCACCCCTGTACTCGTGCACCCATACTGGAAATAAGGACCCCCAAAAAGCAGGCACAGTTGCAGTCCCCTGGCACTCTCTGACTGCCACTGGGACAACAACCCAGTCTTGGCAGAAGGTGCAGCAACCTCAGAGCCCACATTCTGTGATTCTGTCACGACAAGGACCAGGATCCCAGCTCCAGCCTTTCTCTGCCAAGGTGACACTCTTCCTCCTTTGCCATCATTGCTCAGCTCCTCCCAGACCTGTGCAGGAGTGGAGACATCTCACTGCTGCCATCCAAGCAGCAGGCCCCCAGCACACACACAAGGCTCTACCAAAGGGTTTGGGTCTGGGTTATTACACCCTGCAGTGCAGAAGCTCATGTGGGGGACCCTTGCAACCTCTGGGGACAGTGTGATGAACAGACCTGGCACATCCCTCCCTGTCCCACTTAGCCTCCTGTCCCCAGCATCTCCATCCCTCTCCTCTGAGCACTCACACCTGGGTCCTTGAGCTCCAACACTCAGACATGCCTCAGGCTGTGGCAAAGGAGGAAGGAAAAGCCCAGGGAAGAGGTCAGAGGCAGTTGTGCTTGGTGCTAAAGGTCAGGCTGCACCATGCTCCAGGGAGGGAGCTGAGAGCCTGTGGGTCCCTGGCTGCAGCAGCAAAGCCCAGTGGCAGAGGGGCAGAAGGACCTCTATGCAATCTTTCAGCCCTGAGGAGGCCAGGCTGGTGCAGGAATGCCCCTTGGGTCTCCCCAGTGCCAGTCTCCAGAGCTTTGCCCGTAGTGCTGGCCCAGGCATGAGGTTGGCAAAACTGGGAGAACAGACATAGAGCTTGGAGCAGGGCTGCCAGGCCATCCATAAGACACCACAGAGGCACCCACCAAGAACAGCCAGGTGTGGGTGGATGGGCAGGGAGCTGTCCACTGCCCCATGGGGTTACATGGGGTGGGAGAACCATGATACAGGCTCACTTACAGCAAGCAGGGATCAGAAGCCTTCCCCTGCCATGTCCTGGCCCAAGATTGCTGCAAAGAAGGGGAAGATATCAATAGGGTCACTGGGGCCTGCAGCTCAACCCCACACCCTCACCTGGGAATGGGGATGGTCCTGTGGTGTCCAGGTGGAGCAGGGCAGAGGGGCAGATGCCAAGCAGGATGAAGCTGCCTGCGACCCTGGCTTCACAGCAGTTCAGAGCCGCAAAGACAGGGCAACACTGGATGAGCTCCTGGTCTGCCTAGAGGGGAAGGGGTGGAAGCTTCTTGCCCTCCCACTAAGCCAAAGCAGAAACCATAAGCATCTGACCAGGGCAAGTCACCCTGCAGCCTGCTGCAGAGCCCAGCAGCAGCTGCCTTCACAATCCCCACATGCCAAGCCTGTTTAACCAGCGACAGGGACTGTTGTGACAGCCTCCAGCAGGAAACAGCCCTGTGGGACCGCCGGGCCGAGCCCCCCTGCTCGCAGCAGGAATGGCACAACAAGGGCAGGTTGGGCTGGCTCCTTAGCACCGGGTGCAGCAGGGCTATCGTCTTCCCTCCCCGGGGGCCTGGAGCCATGTTCCTGACAGTTTTGTTGAAGGTTTCATCTCCTGCAGTTTTCTCTCCCCCCCCCCCCTTTTTACTGCCGCTGCAGGGTAGCTGCAGCCGGCTGTGTCCTCTGGCTTGGAGACAACCACAGCCCCTCGAGTTGCTGCCAGTGGGCAGTGGAAGCAGGCTGCAGGCACCAAAAGCCTCTTAAAGCTGCTTCACTGCAAGCGATGCTGCAGGTGACAGCGCAGCCCCTGCCCGCAGGCTGCAGCCCTGCCTGCCGCTGCCGGCTCCAGCCCCTCTCTGCACCCCCGCGGCCAGGCACACAGAGACCCTGAGCTCAGTACCTCCCTTCCGGACCCCAGTCCCCCTCACCTGCCCCAGGGCCCCACATCTCTCTCCAGACCAGGGATGCCAATTTAACCCTGCCCAAACTGGGACTGGGAAGTCCCAAAGAGAAACCAAAGAGCTCACCAAAGAGCTCATCTGCATGGGTTCAGCTCAGCACAGCAGCCAAGCAGCCACAGGATGTGTGGGACCTGCTGCCAGGCCTGACCTAGCCTCGGTGGAGCAAAGGATTAGGACCAAAGGAGGATGGAGCAAAACAGCTTGGGATGCCCACTCCAGTGCTATGCCTGCCCAGCACCCATGGGATACAGCAGCCTCCCGAGATATTTCTATTCTGGGATGAGAGCTGCACACAAAGAAGTCTCCCAGCCACGGCAGATGAGAGATGGGACACCCCCAGGATGGGCTTTGCCACCGCACCAGGACAGGTTGTCTCCTTCAACACCACAGGAGCCAGGCACAGTCCATGCAGTGAGGCAGGTTTGCCTCATGCCTCCCATGCACAGCCCTGTGACACATGAGCAAAAGCAGTCAAATACCAGACAGATCTGGCAAAAGACAATGAGCTAGAAGCACCACACCAAAGGGTGATGGTGGGCAGCAAGTACCTGGCTGGGCCACTCCCATCCATGCTGAAGCCTTTGGGCAGCATGCATACCAGCATGGCATGAGTTGGGCTCACACCACCTCTCCATCCAGACCCAAGACTGCCTGGTTTGGAATGGATACAGCTCTGCCTCCTTAGAAATCAAGTCCACATGGTCTTGGG
The DNA here is from genome assembly GCA_013400475.1 of Tricholaema leucomelas. Taxonomy (NCBI): domain Eukaryota; kingdom Metazoa; phylum Chordata; class Aves; order Piciformes; family Lybiidae; genus Tricholaema lacrymosa; species Tricholaema leucomelas. The sequence goes on along the minus strand of WAAF01003293.1, from coordinate 5,870 downwards.
CTCACAGGAGCTATCCCAGCAAGCAGAGGAGCCCTGGCCATGAGGCAGCAAAGATGCCAAGAGCCCAGTTGATTCTAGCACGTGAGCTTTGCCCACATGCTCCAGCTGAGCCAAGGCCCTCCAGGGCACATGGTGAGGGGTAGGAGGGTCTGCTTCATCCTGAATGGCACATTCCATTTTTTTCCCAAAGGAGATGGGAGCAGCTCCCTAGGGCAGGAGCAAGCACTGGGCTGCCTGCATGGAGCATAGAGCATCACAGCAGGAGTGTTTACGAGAGTAGCAGAGCACTGGAGGTTGCAGGGTTTAAATAAACTTGAAACCCGACTCAACTTCCTTCCCCAATTTCACAAGCTCCATTTCCTGAGTCTCTGCAGCTGGCTCGGAGCGCTTGCACCACGAGCAGCTCTGGCACAGTGGGTAGGCATCGCCTTCTCTCTGATGAGCTGGGCAGTTTGAAAGGGCCCACAGGGAGCCTTTCTGCAGCCAGCTCTCAGACCTCTCCTGGCCAAGGAATTTAATGGCCTCTGGGTCAATACTAATCATCTGCCCTTCCTGATGCAGCAAAACCACCCACACACAATGGGGCTGGGCTCAGACTCCTGCACCCAGCATGCGTCCTGTCCGCCCACTGCTCCCTGGCTGGCTGCAGCTGCAAGAGCCAACAGCACCTCACTGTGAGCCTGAGTGCTACAGGGCAGGATGCTGTTGAGGCCAGGGGGGAGGCACAGCTCTCAGAGCAGTGGCCGTGCTCCCGGAAAGAGGGCACCAGTGGGAAGCCTCTGAGGTGGCTGCATTGCAGTCACCCATTTGAGGTTCACCTACAGAAGGAAGCAGCAGTTGTTGCCCTCCCCAGCCTAAGGAAACCCCCACCCCAGCAGCAAGAAGTGAGGGCTCTCGGGCTGCCCGCACAGGCTCACTGCAGTGGGTGGCAGAGGCCATTATGTGGGTGCAGGGGGTGCAAGCACCCAACGTGACTGCTGCCAGCATCTTTGCCCCATCACTTCTTCCCCAGTGGTGCTCACTGGAGCTGGCAAGCTCAGATGTGTCCATGAAGCAACACACCAGGCTTAACACTGATGGGCAAGTGAAGGCAGCCCCTGCCTGCAGGGAGGTTGGGAGTCAGGGCAAGATCCAGCCCTGCCCTTGCAGACAGTGCAGGTCTGAGCCAGAGGTACAAGGTAGCAGGCACAAATGAGTCCCTAGGCCAGGAGCAGACACTGGGCCTGCGTTTCCCTCTGCCGACAGCAGTACTGGAGCAAGTGTGGCCATTTCACTCCTGGCACACAGGAAGCCTAACGCACACACCCATGACCCAGTTGCTGGCTCAGCACCTGGGTCCTTAAGACTTCCACAGGGCAGTGACGGCTCTCCCAGGGGGACGATGAGAACTTGTAAAGCTGACAGTGAAATGCCACAGCATCTCTCCTGCCTCCTCTTGCCAGACCAGGAGAACGAGCAAGAACTGGGCTCCCCTCAAGGACAGCGCAGCCCCACCAGCCCTGCACTTCTGTCCCTACTCCTCCCACCCTGAGGACTCTGTGAAGCCCCAGAGATGGTCCTGGTGGCTAGCTCCATGCCCATCACCCAGCCATTTAGCTCCAGCAGCACACAGCACCTTCCTCCAAAGGCCAGATTGCTTCCCAGTGCCCCTGGATGTAAAGACCCCAAAGAAATGGCAAAGCTGGAACCTTTCTGCTATTGTAAAAGGACAAAAAGGAAGCTTTGACCAGTGTCCTGTCACACCCTAGATGCATTCAGCCTCCATGCTCTGACGACCGAGGGGGGTGGGATCTGTGAGCAGGTTTTCTCAGAGGGTGGGAAGTCTTGGAGACTCCTGCAGGGCAGCTGCTCTGCTGGCAGTGTCAGGAGTACTCACGAAGGATAAATGGCACTCTGCTCTCCAGGGCAGGAGGGCACTCATCACCAGCCCTTTGGGGCTATGTTGGCAAGAAAGCTGGGAGGTCCACAGGGCCAGCCTCAGGAGCCACCTTCCCACATGGGGCTGCAACCTGCCTGTTTTGTCTTGCAGCCTCCCTGCTCCCAGCCTCCCTCCTTTGTCCTGCCTTCTTGCTTTGCCACCTCGTCACCCCAGCTGCCTGACACACACCAGCTGCACCAAGTGGGATGCCACCTTGATCCCTTGAAGGTGGGGGAGTTGGACCCCCTCCCACATGGATCCTTAGCATGAACACCCCAGCCCCACTGTAACACTACAGTTCAAGTCACCTCCTGCTTGTGATCTCCTCCCCATGTCCAGGATAGTCCTCAAACCCCTTTCATAGAAGGGCTCAAAAGGTGGGAAGAGCCCAGCAAGAACGGCTCTACAGTTGCCATCCCTGGTGGCACCCACAGCATCTCCTGGGCAAAAGGGACCCCAGCCTTGAGTTTGGCCTTTGTTACAAGGCTTCATGCTGAGAGAAATGCAGGATGGAAGACAGGAAGAGTTCGGCCAGCAGGAAACCTCCAGCTGCCAGTGTCACTTGGTTACTGGGTCAGTGTCCTGGCGTGGGCACTCCTTTCAGCTCGGCACATTCCAGCCTTGTCCCTGCACAGGCACTGCAGTACCTGCACAGTGGGGATGCTGTCACCTACTCCGCAGCTCCTCCACCCTTTCAAACAGCAGCCTGGCTCCAATTCTCAGCCTTTCAATTGGAGCAAGGCAGAAAATCCCCACTGCCCGCTCTTGAGAAGGAAGACAAACAGGCAGGCAGTGGTGGGAGGTGTCCTGGTGCACACACAGACAGATGTGCACACACACAGACACATGCATAGGCACACAGCAGCAGCACGTGCAGCCCCACACCCATCCTCTCTTCTCTGCATCACTGATGCTGCACCCAGCATCTTTTGTGCTCTTGCTCTGCTCAGAGGAGCAGGAACCAGTCAGGGCTGTGCCCACCACAAATCCTCCTCCGGGTGCTAAGAGCATCCCTTGCAGACCACCAGCAGCACCCCAACCTGCCCTGTGCCATCAGAGGTGCAGACAGGAGGACACAGTCTGCCCTGCTCTCCCCATGGGGCACACGCAGCCCCACGGTCGAGGCAAGGCAGGCGCGGACAGGTGGGGGTGAGTGTGACCGCGTGGGGCTGCGACCCGCTGCCTCTGCCCTCGCCCAGCCCCCGAAGTCCTCTCTGCTCGGGAGCGTGAAGCACCGAAGGCCGGGCCGGGGTCACGCTTGTCCGGAAGCCGCGGGCTGGGCCGGCGCAGGACGAGGAGAGCCAGAGGAAGCCGCATGCCGGGCTCTAGCCCCACGCGGGACGCAGCTGCGGCCGTGACAGCCGGGCAGAGACCTTCTCGCCTCTCCCGCTGGCTTTGGCAGGGCTCGGACTCCCATTTCCTTCGGGGGCTTCCTCCTCCTGCCGGGGAGAAGCGAAGCGCCGCGGGGCTGCGATGCGCAGCCTGGCACGGCGCTAACAAAGAGCCTGCGGTCCTGCCGTGCCCCGTGGGCTCTGCGGACACTGCGGGTGTGTCTCGCCAGCCTGGCGCCCCTGGAGCTCCCGCAGCGGCTCCCCCTCCCCAAGCCCCGCATGCGTTGGATTCCGCCGACAGCTCCGTGACGGCGGTGCGCGGTCTGGCAGGCGCATTGTTCCCAGCCCCGAGCCAGCACAAAGAACACCGAGATGCCGCATCGCTCCCTGTCACCTAGCCGAGGGGGCGCGGGGTGAGGGTGGGCAGGCAGGGACCCCCCCCCATACTCCCTCGGCATCTGGCCTGACAACACCGGGCGGGGGGGCAAACCCCTCCACGACACAGCCCTGGGGCGCCGAGCTGCAAAGGCTGGAGACAGCTCCTTCTCCAGGTGAAGGCGCCGGGGGTCCCGGGGATGGGGGGGAGCTGCGCACCACGGCGCTCGCGGTGAGGGGGCCGTGGGGGTGAATGGGGGGGGCAGCCCCGAAACGATGCGGAGTTGGGGGCTGGAGAAGACAGCGACGGCGGGGTTCGGGGACAGGGGGGCTGCTGGTGCGACAAAACCCGACTCGGGGCGGGGGTGCGGGGGCTTCAGTGCCCCGAGGACGGGCAACGCCGAGTCGTGCACACGAAGCTGCAGCCCCCAGCTCGCCGATGAGCCAGGAGGTACACGGAGCCTCCTGCGCCTCCCCGGCACTCACCTCACGGCCACCTTCACGCAGCTGTCCGGAGCCGCCATGCCCTCGCCGCTCGGGCACCGCGGCCGCCGCTGCCCGAGAGCATCCGCGGGTGGGGAGGGGGCGGGCAGGGGCGGCCCCAGGTGCCGGGGGCGGGGCGCGGGCGCACAGCCGCGCGCACGGGGACGCGCACAGGGGAAGCGCACACGGGGACGCGCACACGGGGACGCGCACGGCTGTCGTATGCCCTTCGCACTCCCATAGCTATTGGTCTCTGCTGCCCCTCCTCGGGCCAGCGGCCCCAGCTCCCGCGTGTCCGCGGCCGTACCGGAGCTGTTCCGGGCTGTTCCGAGGCTTTTTCGGGCTTCCCGCCCCGGAGACAGCGGACAAGCAGCCCGGCATCCTCCGTGGTGGGTGCTGCCCGTCCCCGGGGGGCATAGCCCCTTAACCCCGGCAGGTCCTGGTATACAAACACCCCAGGGGACCATCAGGCTGCCAGCTCCATGCGTGCTAGTTGGGCCCAGTGCGTCCCGATATAGCGCTGCTCCAGTCAGGACGCCCTCGTTCTGCCTGCCCTCTCCTGCCCTCCCTCCTGCCCTTCTCTGTCCCTGGGCCCCTGCCCATCACTCTGCTCCTCTGTCCCCAGCTGCACATGGGAGAAGTTCACACCCAGCCCTGGTGGCGTGAGTGCTGCTGTGTGAGGACTCTGGAGCTCTCCCTGTTCACAGGGTGTTAGAGGTAGGGACCCAAGGAGATCATCCAGTCCAACCCCCCCTGCCAGAGCAGGACCACACAATCTAGCTCGGGTCACACAGGAACACATCCAGACAGGCCTTAAAAGGCTCCAGAGAAGGAGACTCCACAACCTCTCTGGGCAGCCTGTGCCAGGGCTCTGGGACCCTTACACTCAAGAAGTTCCCCCTTGTGCTGAGCTGGAACCTGCTGTGCTGCAGCTTCCGTCTATTGCTGCTTGTCTTGTCCCAGGGAGCAGTGAGCAGAGCCTGCCCCTACCCCTTCCTGACCCCCAGCCCTCATATGTTTATAAACATTGATTAAATTCCTTCTCAGTCTTCTCTTCTCCAGACTAAGCAGCCCCAGGTCCCTCAGTCTCTCCTCACCAGGCAGTACTCCAGTCCCCTCATCATCCTTGTGGCCCTCCTCTGGACCCGCACCAGCAGATTCCTGTCCCTCTGCAACTGGGGAGCCCAAAACTGGACACTGTATTCAAGATGAGGTCTCACCAGGGCAGAGCAGAGGGGAAGGAGAATCTCCCTTGATCTGGACACATTCTTCCTAATACACCCCAGGATCCCATTGGCCTGAGGGACTCCACTGGTTATAGCTCTCCAGCTGGCTCTGGCACTATTGATCACCACTCTTTGAACTCTGTCTTCTAACCAGTTCCTAATCCACCTCACTGTCTGCTCTTCCATCCCACACTTACTGAGCTGGCTCACTGGAATATCATGGGAGACAGTGTCAAAGGCCTTGCTAAGGTCAAGGCAGACTACATCCACTGCTCTCCCTCAATCTACTCATTCAGTTATGGCATCATAGAATGCTATCAGGTTAGTTAAGCCTAACTTCCCCTTGGTAAATCCATGCCGACTATTGACAACCTTCTTCCCTTCCAAGTGCCTTGAGATGCCCTCCAGAAGGAGCTGCTCCATCTCTCCAAGGATGGAGGTGAGCCTGAATGGTCGATAGTTCCCTGGAACCTATTTCTTGCCCCAAAAAATCCACACACAAAAAAACCCCCACAAACCCTTCACACCCAAACTAAC